>CAEFZY010023267.1:0-39434 GCA_903066815.1 Brachyrhaphis roseni
ATGCCTTCAGTGTGAATCTACAATGTCAATAGTCATGAAAATAAAGGAAACTCATTGAATGAGAAGGTGTGTCCAAACCTTTGGTCTGTACTGTACCTATAAAGAGAAACTGATCATTTTCAGTGGTCTCTTAATCTTTTCCAAAGCTGTATATATCACATTGACATTGGGATTCTGTCTCCTTAAGACGCTCCTGCTCTTTCTGAAACTCTGCCTTCAGGAAGTCATCACAGCGTTGTTCCTCTATTAACCCTTTAACAACATTTTAACCAGCGTTTCACTGAGCAGTAGCTCATATAATGAGCTCAGCAGATGTGTAGTTCCACCAGGTGTTTGCTAATTGCTGCTGGCTAGTCTGAAGGAGTTGAGTGGGAAAGTCGGAGGGGTGAGGGGGTTGCTCTGTGAGGTGGAAGCTTGTAAACTGCAGCTCTGAGGAGGAGCTCCATCTTGAAGCGAAGCTAGGTCTACCCAGGTGTTTTGCCTATCTGAATGGTTGCCATGGAGATTAAAGGATCTCTCAAACATTCATGAAAGAATCAAGGCAACAATTCATATGTTATTGATTAGTGAATAACGTTAGAACATGATGTGAAGCTCAAAAAAGTGGATTTTACATAATACTGCCCCTTTAAGGATTCATTTAAAGATTCAAATACTGACCTCTAATTTCACATGCATATGTCATTAACTGTTCTCTCTTCTTTTTCTTTTCTCTTTGTCTCTTTCACTCCTGTTTGTTGCTTTCCATCATGCCGCACTGTATGTCCGATATATGGGCATGATTTGTTGATTTGCTGCGTGGTTCCGATACCTTGGCCTTTCCTCACACATGTAGGCTGTCGCGTGCAAAAGACAAATGCTTCTGTCTCCACTGGTTCAGGTAAAGAGTTTGGAGAGAGACAGGAGCACAGATTGTCTGCTCTTTCCTCCTGAGGAACACTGAACTGCACCTGCCTGTTGTCATGTTGCTTGGTCCTCCTGCTTTCACCTCACCTGCTGCCACTCTTCCTCCCCACTAATAACCTCATTCTCTATGAAACTGAGAGACAAAACTGACATTTTTTTCTCACCAACACACAATGCCTTGCAAATGTATTCACACCCCCTGAAACTGTCCCGTTTTCGTCTGGCTGAAAACACAAACTGCAGTGATTTATGTGTAAAGTAAGAGCAAAATGATAAATGTTTTTTCAAAATGGTTTGCATATAAAATTTGAAAAGGACGGCATGTATTTATATTCAGTCCACTTTACTTTGGCATCTCTAAGTACAATTCAGTCCTATCAATTGTCTCCAGAGCCCATCTGTCATCAAACAATCAACAAGCACCATTGTGTCTAAATCCTATTTATCTGTTAAGGTCTTTGAGCTTTGCTACATGAAGTTAAAATAATACAAGAATTTAGTCATAATTATAAAGGAATAATATCATAATATTATGCCATAATACTATCAGAATAACCTTGCGTATTAGGAGTACTTTTATGAGGATTCCTCCACAAAAATTACTACAAAATAAAATGACAAAATGTTGGGCATCTTGTAAAGTTATACTTTGATATAGGTTTTACCAATCTTTTAACACCTCAGCATCAAATTATTATCAGTAGCAGGACTTTGAAGTGAGTGTGTAAAGAACAACAGACTTAATGTGTTGGGGAGTCTCATGGTACATCTTAAAACCATTTTTGAAAACCATGTATTTTGTTTCCACCTCACAGCTGAACACTGCATTGTGTCGGTCTGTCACACATTATCAAAGTATTAAGATTCTGGTTGTAGTAAGACCTGAAAAAGGACATGAATACTTTGTAAGGTTCTGCATCTTATTGCGTCTGGCTCTTCTGACGCCGAGGATCAGAACGTCTTAGATCTCTACGCTGTCCTGTCAGAACCCAGCCGTGGTCTCTCTGGTTGGACCTGAGACGCGTCACACATTGGCTGACAGAAACTGGACATCTAGAGTTGATGTATTTATAAATTATTAGATACATGAGGTGAACCCAATAGCTAACAAAGTTTATGATCTTATTTATCAAGGAGCTTATTTTGGTCATGATTTGAATATTATCACTGAAAAACATTTCAGTTTAATAATGTCACACTGTATTATACCTAATTCAAGTTTTCCAACTCTAGAATATGTCACATATCTGTGTACCGTAAAAAAATGTAGCATTTCCAAGCTAGTTAGAATTAGGCCATAATAATAACATGTTATCGTGAGTGAAGCAATATTATTTTGTGCGATGGCATATTAGGGCCATTGTAGATAGAGGGATGGGAATATTGAGATTAGTCTCAAAAACATCATTTCAAAATAGTTATACCTCCAGATGAAATAGCAAATGTGAGTATATTTCTTTACTTAAACCCTGAAAGTCACAATCTATTTAAATTTGAATATTTTGAGAAATGGCTTTACAGAATATTGTAGGATTTTAACTTAACTGCTTTTACTTTATTACTAACACAAACTTTTTTCTTCAATTCCAGTTGAAGTTAGCATAAAGGAAACATCAGCGTGTGTGTGCCAGTAGAGTGGTGATCTCTGCTCTGAGTTCTTTGTTAAAACTCTGAAATCGGGTTAAACTCTGCGTGCTTTCCCAAATCACTTTAGGGTTTTATTTTCTACATTTCCTCTGAAATCGCCTTGGAACTGTTGTACAGACATATAAGAGTTCCAAAAAATATATATATATTTTTTTTCTTTGAAACAAGACAGATTTGTGACTTGATCCCACCTCTGACCCTGTAAACCTGCCCCTGCCCCTCTGGAGCTGACCGCTCACCTGTTTCTGCCTGGTCTTACAGAAGCTGCTTGGAAACTCTCTGCTGAAGCTGGAGGGCGACGACAGACTGGATATTAACTGCACTCTTCCTCTAACGGATCAGGTACCAAACGCATGATGTCATGACCCTGAACACAGGACAAAAGTAGTTTTTCAACTAGCTGAGTAAGTGTGTGTGTCTGCCTGTTGTGTAGATTGTCCTGGTGGGATCTGAGGAGGGGCTGTACGCTCTGAATGTCATCAAGAACTCACTGACTCACATCCCGGGCCTGGGATCCGTTTTTCAGATCCAGATCATCAAAGAGCAGGAGAAACTCCTGATGATTGTTGGTAACATGTCCGACTTTGGTTTTACCTGTTGGTGCTCCAGCGAGGTCCGCTGGAGAATTTCAGTCCAGTTGTTGTTGCTGGTAGAGTTCATCTCAATGTCCACTACGTTCCTGATAACGCCTCTGTTGCTAAAATGATTCTGAGATGGACTAAATAAAGGCTAATAAAATGTAATACCATACAGTTATGGTGAGGTATCGTATTTTAACGTGGGCGCATTCTTTTATCATAAAGAACAGGAGACTCCTTAGAAGCCAAAGGCCTGTCTGTAACCTGTGGTTTGGTAATGTGTGTGTGTGTGTGTGTGTGTGTGTGTGCTTTAGGGGATGAGAGAGCTCTGTGTCTGGTGGAGATTAAGAGAGTGAAGCAGTCTCTGGCCCAGTCCCACCTGCCCAGCCAGACTGAACTTGCTCCCTACATCTTTGAGACGGTGAAAGGTTGCCATCTGTTTTCTGCTGGCAGAGTAAGTCTGCAGCTCGCCATGCAGCAGGCTGTGTGTGTTTATGCAGATGTGCTGCCACGGCGATGGGAAACTTCACCGTCAGAGCTGACAGGTAAATGTTCTGCTTCCAGGTTGACAACGGGCCGTGTATATGCGCTGCGATGCCAAACAAGATCACCATATTGCGCTACAACGACAATCTCAACAAATACTGCATCCGCAAGGTGAGCTCCAGGGGTTGGTAGAGAAACATGAAATGTTGGAGAGAGAGTGTGACAGGAATAAGTGGTTTGATGCTGAAACTTAAAGTCTTTTTGTACTTTGAACACTCAGAAACTTCCTCAGGAAAGAAGGTGTTTGTTCTGTGGAGTGCAAATTATGACCCGTGTTTGTTTGTTTTGCAAATGTGTAAATATGCTGTATTACAACAATCAGAATCCGTAATATATTTTTTTTATTTACTGATGCAAATAAGTAAATAACTTGTTCTTTCACTCCAGCCTTTCAGTTTGAATCCAGTTAAACAGCTTAACAAACTACTGGAGGTGTTACAAAATGAAAAAAAAAAATTCTTGTGATTTTTTTTCTATCATTGAACATGTGTAAAATATGTTCAATGATATGTGTAAAAATGTATAGAATGATGGCTTTTATGGATTATAATTGCTATGGCTAATTGTAATCAGCAGACAGTACATTAATGTGGACATTCATATTCACTACTACATGAAACTGATTTTTACTTGGCATAAATAAAATATGTAGAATGAAACCTCATTTTTAGGGTAAATGGGCAACTAGGGAGGAATATCCAGTACTTTGCAAATGTACAAATAATGTACATATTATGGTCAGTGTTCAGTAGTTTTTTAGTGTATTTCTGGGAAACAACAAACATTACATCCTCCACATGTGACTAAGCTGCTGAGTTCTGACCTAAATTTTTAATCCAGGTGATCTTAGAAAGTACAGACCTGAATCTAATTGAGAATTTGTGACAATATTGTCTTAAAACTGACATTTACTGATGTTTTACACTCACTAAGATTGAAATGAATGGACAAGTTAATTGTCTAGATGCAATAAATGAGATAGAAACAAAAACTGATACAAACTTCCAAAGACTTGCAGCTAAAATCTAGTTAGAAAGTTTTACCTCACTGGTGTTGAATAGTAATGCACGCCACACTTGATTTGTCAACAAAATCATTTATATTCCTCTTAAAAACTTTGCCCTACATTCTGTTGATCTATCATCAAATCCCAAAAGAATACCTCTGAGGTTGTAATGTAACAAAATGTGTAAAAAGTTTAAGGCTATGTTGATTTTTCCAACACATTACAATCCTACCATCTGACTTCAGTCCATATCGTCTGGCCTCACTCTCATTTCATTTTCTCGTCTTTCGGTGCTCCAACATTTATCGACTGACAGGAAATTGAAACTCTGGAGCCGTGCAGCTGCATCCATCTGACCAGCTACAGCATCATCATCGGCACCAACAAGTTCTACGAGATCGAGATGAAGCAGTATGTGCTCGAGGGTAAGAATGCAAACAAAGTGTGTGCGCGTGCGGGGGGTGTGTGTGCGTGTGTTCTCTTCTGGAGACTGCAGTGTAACGCTGCACCCCTCTGGTTGCTCCTGTCCTGCAGAGTTCCTGGACAAGAATGACGTGTCGCTGGCCTCGGCCGTGTTCGCAGCCTCTTCTCACAGCTTCCCCATCGCTATCTTACAGGTGGCCAGCAGCATGCAGAAGGAGGAATACCTTCTCTGTTTCCATGGTGAGTTCGAACACACACCGTACTGTCACCAGAACCCCACACAATGTAGAGGTTTATAAAAACATTTTAGGTACATTTTACTGGGATGCAAATCTTGTGTTTTGCAGCTTCAGGGTTTTTTTTATGATCTCCATATGTTTTTTTTATTTTTTTTAATGCGTATGAATTACTACTGGATCAGATGTGATCCAGTAGAAGTGACGGAAGCAGATGTGCCTGAAATCATTTCTTTTCCCACCACCACTTTGCATCAAAACAACTTGACATGCAGGAGGAAAAGTTGCTAAGAATGTTTCACATAGAGGATGAAAGTGTGGATCAGTCTCCACTAGTGCAGAGCTTATTGGCTGCAAGTGGATCTGAATCTGCAGCAGGTAAAGACGATCTTTTAGTGGGAAGACAGAAAGAATCAGCTTTAGCCTAAAAAAACAATCAGAAGAAGAGAGGGCCAAAACTCTAAATATTCAAATAAATTTGATGTATTTGCTAGTTGAGTGAAATTATATGCTAAGTGTTGACAGGAATCAAAAAGATGAATGTAAAGCACTCGAATACTGTTGAAGCTTCAAAACACTTAGAGGTAAATTGGGATGTAAAAGTGTTTTCTTCTTCTCTAGCTCCTTCTGTCACAGTTTAGGAATCTACAGCTAGATGAGAAAACTAACAGGATCAGATATCTAGAGATCAGACATGTTCCACATACCAAGATTTAAAAGGATTCTGAAACCACAAAAATATACCGTCTGATTATTCTGATCGTTTCAGTGTCTATCAACAAGATGCCAGAGAAGTGCTGCTGTGTGGAGCTCCTCACTGCTGCTCAGCTGGCTGAAAGAAAAACCTTCACTGTTCTCTTGTTTAGTAGAAAAACCGTTTCAGCAGTTTGGTAACATTCCAGGTTTAGAAAACACAGACAGTCATGGTTTATTTTGAAACTGTACTAAAAAAAATACTATTCTGCCAGAAGATTTATCTCTAAATTTAAGTTGTTTTAGTATTTTTCAATTTGTGCAAATATTTGTTGCCTCAGTGTTTTGAACAATTGATGCAAGGTCATGTTATGCATTTTTATTTCGGATGCTTGTGCAAATACTGACAAAGCAATGTTTTTATTCATCACCAGTGGAGAGCGACAGGGACTTTGAATTTTACTGCAATATTTTGTGGTACTATTGTGATAACTATGAAAATGATGATTTAAAAAGAACTACCACTTCCTCTTTACGTAAAAAAAAAAAGTGTTAGTTTGGCTGAATGGCTGTGAATGTGTGGTACAACAAACACAAGTACTGCTCTTGAAAAACATTCTTATTAAAACTAGATTTTTTTCAGAATGCCACTTAATTGAAGTGTGAATTAAGCTGCTCAAAATTAATCATTTTTTGAATTTACTGATGCTCTGGAGAAACAAACAATTAAGAAAATGCAAAAAATATATACATTTCCAATAATACTGTCATTTTTTTTCTCTCATTCATTTATCAAGACAACGATAAATCAAAATTCTGATCATAAGAAGTTTTTCATGATAAATTCTAACCGATAAATTGGTTATCAATGTCATGGATTATCAAACCATCACAATGAGGAATCTTCAGCTTGTCATGTTTTTCAACATTTTCCCAGTGAACTGTTGGTGTGTGTTGTCTACACAACCATCATCGTTTTATTTCCTGTGGCTGTAACAAATGTTTTGTGACAGAGTTTGGTTTCTTTGTGGATTCGTACGGACGAAGAAGTCGGACCGATGAAATCAAGTGGAGCCGCGTTCCTCTGTCTTTTGGTAAAAACGACTTTTATCTTGTTGGTTTCATTTTTCTCTCAGCTCCGACTATCTTTACGTTGAATAAGTTTGTGTGTTCTGTAATGCAGCCTACAGAGAACCCTACCTGTTTGTCACCTACTTCAACTCCCTGGATGTGATTGAAGTCCAGGGACACGCAGCAGTGTGGTGAGGCAGATCAGTCACTTCATAACTCATCTGAAAGTCTTTGTGCTTGGCAGCTGGAATCTCTTAAAACTCTGTTCATGTTTCCAGCCCCACGGTGCTGGCCCAGCTGGACATTCCCAACCCGCGCTACCTTGGCCCAGCCATCTCCTCCGGAGCCGTTTACCTGGCCTCCTCCTACCAGAGCAAGCTGCGGGTCATCTGCTGCAAGGGAAGCCTGATCAGAGAGTCTGGAGATCTGCAGAGGACCGGCTCCAGCAGAGGGTCAGCTGACAAGACAACCGCACCGTTACAAAACACACAGACACTCGGTCTGTAACTGTTATAAACTTAAGTTTTCTTTCAGACTTGTTAAATCGTTGCTGACAGTGAAACATGAGACAGAAAGTCTATGAAAAACGATGGAGCTCCTCCACCTCCATCCAGTGCTACTGCTGCAGAAACTCACAGTTTGCAGTCAGAAACCACCAATCAGAGTCAGGAGGAGGGTCTTAGCACTATCAATCAAGCTCGTGTACGTGCTGCTAAATGTGCTAATGGTGGAGAAACAACTTACCGTAACAGAAAAACTGTTAGCCTGAGCATTCTTGACAGGTTATCATAACACGAATGTTTTATATTGATCAATATCAATAATTATTGATCCGTTTTTTGCTTTAATACCTGAAATACTGCTAAATGAGTGGCACGGCCTTTCCAGATTTATCCACTGTTTTCATTCCACGCTGTTTTTTATTATTGTTGTATTTTTAAGTAGTTATGAAACTACTAATCTGCTGCTGTGCAAGTTATCAACTCCTTGGTTGCTAGGCAACCAAGGAGTGAGTTAAGTGATGCCACCAATCTTGCTGAACGTATAATTGATTGATATTGATCACGTGTCTATCAAGATATATATTGTTATTGGTTTGTTATCCAACCCAACTGTGTCCATGACAACGCTGAGCCACCTAACACTGAGTTAGGTGTTTTTTTTTTTATCACCAACATCTTTATGGGTCAAAGGTCGGCTGACTGACATCTAAAGTTAATATCTGACAGGATTACGGTCAGGCAGTGAAGCCGTTTCTCTCTGCTCTGTCGTCTGCAGCAGCCCCAGTAAGCGAGGCCCCCCCACCTACACGGAGCACATCACCAAGCGCTTGACTTCGGGCCCCGGCAGCCATGACGGTTTGCACCGGGAGCCGAGCACCCCGCACCGTTACCGGGAGGGTCGCACCGAGTTCAGAAGAGACAAGTCTCCTGCTCGTCCCCTGGACAGAGAGAAGTCCCCCGGCAGGGTGCTGGACAGTCGCAGGGAGCGGTCTCCTGGGAGATTTGGGGACAGCACTCGACTCCATGCTGGGTCCGTCCGAACACAGCTAGCCCCCGTTAACAAGGTCTGTATGGTGGGATCCCAGTGGTTCTGAAAACAGGCTGCCAGGTGTTACATGAAGTGACAAGAGCAGAAAACAACTGAAACATCCTGAATAAAGCAACATGAAGTACAGAGCCTCTGACATGTTTCTATCTGTCTGTCTGTCTTAAAAAGAAACCAAATGTTCTTTTTAATTTGGTTTTACATTTATCTCTTGATTGAACATGACAGGGGCATCACTTTATCACAGGAAAAAATACCTGGAATATTGCGATTGTATAGAGACAAAATGTGTAAAGGTTCAAGGGACATGAAAACTTTTGAACTCCAGCAGTTTGAATGACCTTCCTCTATAATGTAAAATGTTACAGTAATTCAGTGTTTCGCAATTATTTCCTGTCATTCCCCCTCTAGGGATCATAATTTCCCTATCATATTTTTCTGTTGTTGTTGGTTTGCAGGTCTGGGATCAGTCATCAGTGTGAGTCCTCCAGGCTGCTAGTGACTGAATCCCTGGTTCCAGTGTGAGTTGAAGCACAGCGATCCACCATGTCTGAGGCCATCGCCTGTACATACTGCAGCCTGAGCTCCTGGTTCAGCCACACCGCAGCGACAGGAGTCTCCTGTGACAATCCTCGTTCCAACATGTGCTTTCATGGACATTACCCCGCAGTAGGTCTGGTTGGCAGGGAGGTGGCGCTGTTCTCCAGGTTGTGAGAATCTTTTCTTATCTAATCCGCTGTACATATACGTGTGAGTTTTTATAAAGGGAACAGTCGGCTGGTGAAGCCATGTCTATTTTTTTTAAAAAGAGTTTCTAAAGATGTTGCAGGGAGATTCGTAATGTTGTTGGCTAAGAAACAATATAATCCTCTCATTATGAATTATGACTTTAAGGTGTTTTTTTTTTCTCTGCTCTGAGAGTGAGACCAGATTTTATTTACCTTGAGAAAGCTCTCTGAGGGGCAACTCTTTGCACAGGAGATTGGCTTGAACAGGAGTTACAGACTTGCTCTCGTCACATGACCAGTCTTCTTACTTCAGACCAAACTGAAAGGTCCTCTTCACTAACTAGCCTTTGATATTTACATGCATATGACTGCTTTATTGACCGTTGTTGTCCGGCCTTACTAAAACAAGTAAGCAATGTTTTTGCTCCGAGTGTTCTTTGTGGTGTTTTTTTAAGCAAACCTATGATAAAGAAACATGCAGCTCTGCCTCTTGATGCCGGACGTTGCACAGTCGAGCAGGTCCAGCCGCCTCAGCTTGCTCTTAGTCCGCCGCCGCTGCTGATTGTGGTACAGATGTCCCGTGTCTGTGCTGTGATATGAAGTCTAGTAACTGTCAGGAGGGTTATCACCGCCCCTCTCCCCGTGTTGTTTCTTTGGGCCAATAAGAACACCTCCACTCTTCCACATCAGTGAGCATGACCTACTTAATAAAGCATTAGTTGCTTTTGGATCTTGATTCTTTTTCTTGGTTGTTCTCTTTTTGTCATGTAATCCACTTGACTTTGCATTCGGTAAGTAGGCATTGGTGTTCGTAACTTAAGATTTTCTTGATTTCTAAAGCTGTACAAGAGAACATACATTAAACAAGATCAAAGGATCTGTTGTCGTCTTTGATTCACCAGCAGATATTCACAGGGTTCCAACATAACTCCAGACTTTTTTTCCAACTAGAAATGTACAAGTTCACTGTAGATTTGCAGCTGATGTTTGACTTGAAAAATGAAGGAGTAAATATAATGGATGGATTGACAAACTGATGAATGGATGAGTAAGTGGATAAATGGGTTGAATGGTGGATAAACAGATGGATGGCGAACTAACAAACATGGCTGGAATGGAGAAAGAAATGTAAATGTTTTCATATAATGTATCCAGACCTGGAGAACCCTTAAAGGGACACAGTGCCATTTTATAGCACTTTATTGTGCTGTATATACCAAAGAAATTTCACTTTGCAATTTGAGCCCTCAGACTTTGGAGAGCGTTGCAATTTATTTTCCTCTATTTTATTTTATTTTTCTTCTTTTGGACTGGGAAGTTGGAGTTTCCCAATTCTGAGTTTAACTGGAACGAAGCATTGGATTAAGAAATATTTATCTTGAAGTCAGTAGTCAGGCAGTTCCACCAGGTGTTTGCTACTTGCAGCTCCTGTGGGATCATTGTGTCGGTGAAAGCAGGAATCAGATAAAACCCACCGCTTTGGTTCAGCTAGTTTATTTTTCATTTGAATTCTACAACAATGTAATGCTCTATAAAGTAAATCCAACAAAACTAAATATCCAGACTGAACAAGGAGCACTTGTTGTTACAGGAAATTGCTATGTACAGCTACACACTCCTCTGACAGACAGAAGGTTCAAAGTGCTTGTCAAACACAGAGGAGAAGAAGAAAAGTAAAACCAACCAAAAACATGACTGATCCCTTTGTGAGAGACCCGTAATAAACTGCTTGGCACCAGTCTCCACCAAGAGTCCCACTCACTCACTCAGTCAGTCTCTCACAGCAATGCCTGACACACACACACACACACACGTCCAGAATGTCGGCGTAAGCTGAGAAGGATAAACATCTACAGACCGAGATGACTTCTTGGGGTGGAGGGGAAAAAAAACATACAGCCACAAGTGTGTTGGGCGACACTCCTAGACACAAAGCACCAGCTCTCACCATGCGCCTTTCAATACTGAGAAGCACAGTGCAGCTGATCTGTGGCAGTGTCTACTTAATGTGTGCAATATTCATCAATATAGACAGTTCACATTCATGGATTGTTTAAGATGGCAGCTCGTTACGCCTGCAGCGGGGAGGAAATCGGATGCTGCTGATGGTGTGAGGGAAGATTAAAGAGCTTTAGCCTCACAAAGGCCTTAGAACCAGAAAGTACATTTCATTTCGTTTTGTTCCTTAGACCAATTGGTTTAAAAATGTTATGTAGTGATAAACAAAATAGTTTGGAATGAGAATGACAGATTATCTCAAATATGTTAAGAGTCCTCCGCTAAAGGGTGTACACACAGTTCAACTAAAGCACAGGCAGCAGGAAAGCTAACGCACTGTTAGCAGCAGGTCCACTGCACGGGCCACTCATTTACACAAGCAAACGCACCACGAGGCGTTCAGGACCCACATGCCCTTAGATCAGATACATTTGTGGACGTCAGCTGATCGAAATAAACATGCTGCTCCTGCACCTAACTGGGGCTGGGCGACATGACTTGGAAATAATTTTTATTTTCATACCAGTTTCCTTTTAGCACTGATTTTATTGTCTCGCTTTCTGGACTTACAAAGAAAATACAAATATTTTTCAAAAAGTGGCTTTTATTTCAATCAGACCTTCTGTGAGATGTACGGAGTAGAATTATCAGGCTACGAGAATTTTTAATGACAAGAATAAAGTCCTAATGTTAGCGAAATAAAAGCGACTCATCTTTTTCTTTTTTAACCAAAAGAAGGTCTTTAAATTACGAGGAGAGAAAAACTTCCGATAGTTAAAAAGCTCAGTCTGTGTTTCTTCTAAATAAACTCAGTCGTTTCAAAGTCCTGCTAATAAGTCAAAGGTGATGTCATTTCCGTATTAGAAAAAACATTAAGATAGAACTTAACGTGCTCAACATTCCTCATTTTACGTTTTTATTATTTTTCGGGAGAGTTATACAATTACTACACCCTATTCTCGACTGTATTCTTATAATACTATGACTTTATCTTTGCAATTAAAAAACAAGGAGACCCGAGCAGCGAAACGCGCCGCCGGTCTTGTGGGGTTTCCAGCAACACCACGCTCTCGCGCAGTTCCCGCAGCCGTCCGCCAGGCGACGCACACCGACGTCTTAGGCAGCGCTCCCTGACGACGCACAAGCGAAGTCGAACTGAATTGCAAATTCAAGCTATTGGGGTCTTTAGAGACTAACAAAGGTCAATCGTAGCAAACATGTATGATTTACAGCAGTCTTACTCAAACTGTGGTCCATTGACCATTTGAGGTACGAGGGCTCCCCCTAGTGGACAGACAAGAACTGCAGGACTACTTGTATGATCAGAGGAAGCCACGTTACAGTGACTAGATTCCTTTAAAAGGTTAGGCGCCGCTGTAGAGCAGTTTGGCCACGCCCACTTGCGATTCCACAGGAATCCGAAAATTTTCCTCGGGGGACAATTTTGGGTCAAGTTTGGTGAGTTTTTGAACATGTTAAAGGCCCCAAACCCCTGCGTAAAGTGACGGGAAAATAATAAAAAAATTAAAAAATAATAAGAAATCCTGCAAATTCAATAGGCCTTCGCCAGCGATTCGCGGCTTGGGCCTAATAAATAAAAGTCATAGTCTGGGGCCATTCTGTGGTAAAGTTGACCTGAATTCATAGAAACTGTAAAATAGGCTTGTGAGACACGATGACATCACTCTGACCCATGGAAACCCAAGGAGTGCATTGGTGAAAAAAAAAAAAATCTTGATTTTCCAGAAATGTAATCTTTATAAACAAAACAAAATATCAATATATCGCCCAGCCCTATGTCTAAACAACAACAAAAAGACGATCATTGGGACGCTAATCTATTCTTTCAGGTCTGTACCTTTTTTATTTTAAAAATCAGCAAAACAGGAGAAAATATATTGAACAATGACAAAAACCAAGGCCTTTGTTGATGACAAAAGTCACCGAGCAACTAGAAGTCAGGTGTGCGTGTGTGTGAACAATTATAAAGTAGAGGTAGTGTGTGGAGATGGTTCGAATGGAGTCGTAAATCGAAGTTAAGATGAGATGCTTTGATTTTGGGTTCAGGCTGTTTGTTTTGGACCACTGTTTTCTCAGTGCATAGATGACGCTGATTACTGCTAATCCACTGAACGCTTCATTCAAGATGGCGCCCCTCCGCTCCGTCACCGGACCCCATCGACAGATTTATCAACACAGCTGATCCTAAAAGGACGCGCCTGACAGAATCGGTTCAAAACCATCTCTCACCCCTCTGATTATCCTGCAGCGATTGAATTATCTGGATTCCCAACAGCAATTTAACAACAACTCTTTAATAAATAACCTCCAAATAATAAATCGCATATAAAGGAGAAAACCACTGCAGCATCAAAACAGGATTCTCCATTTAAAAAAAAAACCCTGTTCCTCTTCTGACAGGATGTAAAATATAGGTATTTTTGTGCAATTTTAACAAAAGAGAACAAAAATAAAAAAAGAAACGTGACTAATTAAATGAGCCACTATTCAAGAATTCTATACAGTTTTCTCAAATGCTATATAGGTATCTGAATATATTATTTCATTCATTTATTTTACAAAAAAAAAAAAGAAAAAAAAAAAAAGAGTGCTTCAGTGTGTGTGTGTGCGGAAGGAGGTCATTGAATAGGATGTGCCGCAGAGAAGCTTTGCTGTCTGATCTCACAAAGAGCCCCTCCTCCTGCTGCTGGTCTCCCACAGCAGCAGGAGTCGCTTCTGCAACACCCAACGCTTCCTAAACGGATTTTCACCAGCAGAGTGACCCACATGCTGGGAGCTGAAGGTTCAGTCCTACACAGTTACACAGAGTTTTACACTGCAAAAACATTAACTCTTAAGGAGTTTTGGTCTAGTTTCTACTGCAAATCTCTTTGTACATTTGAAACAAGACAGAAATTATGTAGGGACTTTGAATTCCTTAATATTGATGAAAATGTACAAAATTCACTGGCAGATTAAATATGTTTATTATAAGTAAAATAATCTGATAATGAAACCAGCATTTTTTCCATTAATATTAAGGAATTTTTTACTTTAAACAAGATCCTGTCAAGCTGGAAAGTTACCTGGAAGTTAGTTTTCACTGGTAAGACATTTCAGTAGAAACTAGACCAAGTTAGTTTGGTTTAAGAAGCCTTGAAATCTGATATTTCACTTGGAACAAAAGAACCGATTAGACGGAAAAATGTGCAAACCAGGAAAAAAACAAAACAGTGGAGCCTGAATGGTGCCAGTGATTTCTTTACACCATTTGTGTGAAGATTTCTGATACAGGGAGATTCTCTTTCCACTTGTTGGTTTGTTTTGTTTCTCAGTCCAGAGGGAAAACTTCAGCTCAGTGTAAGAAGTGACGTCTGCAGAAGCTCTGGGTGGCGGCGAGGTGCTGGAGCTGTCGGCTGTACGGAGCTCCGCACCGAGACTTGCTTCTCTCGGCACCTGGAAGTCCATTCTCGCTCCTTGAAGTGCAGTTTCCTCACTGCCACACACACACACGCACATACATCCTTCCAGACACCAACATTCAGAGTTCTTGTTGCGTAGCCAGCATGTCATCCTAAAAATATACACTTTAAACTCCAGATGGGCAACACACACACCCCCACACACACACACACGGGACATTCTGCGTAGCTTCCTGTGCTCCTGAGCGGTGCGTTTGTGCTGGCGGCTGGTGGCCCGACCCGGTCTGACCCGGCCCGGCCCGGTTCCTCTGCGCTCCGTCAGTTGGAGCTCGCCGCGATGGGTTTCTCGAGCTCGAGGTCGAGAGCAGCGGAGTTGAGCTGGAGGCTGCTGTAGCAGTTCTTACACACGCGGCTCGGCTCGAACAGCTGCTGGCTTGGCACTGGGATCTTTTGGTCGCAACAACTGGCGCAGAACACGTTGCCGCAGTTCCTGCAGAGGGAGACAGAGGGCGATCACGTCCTCAGCTAGCAGGCATTTCTGAGGCTAAACCGTGCACGGTGGGTCTGAACCATCAGCAGCTCCCGTTATCACTCGTTTGGACCTGCAACACATGGTGAAACAGGCAGGGACACAAAACACACAGGAACATCACTGTGAAATATTGCTACATGTTCTAACACGAAGCAGAGGAACAGCTGGACTACCGGCTCAGAAAAAGACAGAGACAGACAGAGGAATCAGATTATTTTCTGCTTCATAGCCAGGATCAGAAACTCAAAGTCTTTTTTTTTTCCTGATCAGTAAACGCACCATAAGCTGAGTAAATTGAGTTTTCACTAAAATGAGTTTTAAGGCCAGTTTTAGCCTTTTGAGGTTCAGTCTTTCATGGAACACGCAGAATTTGGGAACGTTGGAAACCATGGTAACAGTAAGGAACACACAAGACTACGGCCAAAACGATTAATCGCGACGAATCGATTATTGAAATAGTCGTCAAACAATTTACTAGTTGATCACTCATTAGCTGAAGGATACTGAGTCAAAAAGGGACATTTGCAGAAAGAAGAACACACAAAACTAGAATATATTTATATACATTTTCATAAAAAAATAAACTTTGTAAATTGGTTCTACCTCATGTGGATAAGTCAAGCAGCATGTTGACGATAGAAGTTTTTAGCTTCAGATGCATTCTTTGCTGAAACATAGCTAAAGGAATGCTACATTGTTGCATTTTGAGGAATAAAATCATCATTTTCTTATTTTAAAAAGGGATTTACTTAATATATTGCAAATATGGCAAAAAAAATAATCAGAATATGGCAATTTTTTTAGATCTGATTAATCGATTAATGGTTAGAATAATCGATCACAAAAAATAATTATTACCTGCAGCCCTACATGAGACTGTTGTTTTTGTAATGCTAGCTGGATTACTTGGACAATTACTCATTTAAATGGGAAAAAGCATCTTAAAATATTTGCTCAGGCAGTTTTTCTAATAGTAAATCTGTTTCACAGAGCAACATTACCTTTGCTCCAACTGTAAATGATTATTACTTGGTAGTACAGTTAAAACAAGATATATATATATATATATTTTTTTATAAATACTTGTATTCTAGTTCTGAAATAGAAAAAACCAGAATCCGTTGAAATCAGTATTTGACAACAGAAACATTTACTGGCCAGTAAGCGAGACACCTCAGATCCCCATGCTCACATTCAGACGTCAGGCCATGCACACACACCTACACACACTGTGGTGCACTGCTTCCTGAACCCAACTGAACCGCAGAAAAACAAAGAAAAAAATTAACTTCTGGGTCTCCAGTTTTTTTTTTTTTCAACTAAGTGATGGCAGCAGCTCTGGGTGCCATGCTGTGGAGCTGGAGGAGGGTGGGATGTGAGGGGGGGGAAGACAGCATGCTGCCGGGGCAACTGGATGCTGATGTGCCGCTATGGTGGGTTGAGGCTGAGGCAGTCCACTTCTGTTCTGGTTAGCAAATCAAATTCTCTCATGAACTTAAAAAAAAAGAAAAAAAGAAAAAAAAAATCAGCCTTCGACCAATCACAGCTGGCCTGGTCACGGCGCCATGCTTTCACTTACAGCCAGTTAAAACAAAACACTCTGTGGAACCGTCCAGCAGGATGAAAACTCTGCTGTCAGAAATCAGCGTGTCCCTGTGAAGCTACTGATCAGTTTAAAAAAATAATAATAATAATAATAATAATAATCAACCAAAACGGAGCAGGTGAGGACATGGGGTGTGAGGGGGAGGGGCTTGGATTAGGATTAGGATTAGGAGGAGCAGGGTGCAGCGGTGGGAGGGTTGGGCGGGATCTCACCAGACCTCCTGGACTGAATCTCTGCCACTGTAGAGGAGGAAGAGGGGCAGACGAAGGGTAAGAGCTGCCGGAGCAGCGCAGAAACATGAGCACAGCAACAACACACTTCCTGCTCAGCGCTTAGGTTAGGAGGAAAGACGACAACCAGCCGTTTCTGAATCCACATCCTGACCAAACATGGTTCTTTATCTAAAAAAACCCCCAAAACCCAAGACTTCCTAAATATCTCACATGAAGATGAATTCAAACGGCAGCGCTTCAATCCACCGAAACATCGCTCTGGATATGAGGACATCATGCCTCTCCAAAACAGCTCAACTCAATCCAACAACCAGTCACCATGGCAACGTACTACTTAGTGCCAACAAAGGAAACCAAAAGTTGTACAATAAGACACTCTGTGTTCTACCACAGATGAAGCTAGTCTGATAACAACGTCTATCTTTAGTAATTAGAGGTAATTCTTGGAACAGCAGTTTTACTTTCTGAACCTTGACAACCAAAATCATTTTTAGGGGATTTTATGCGGCAGACCAAGAGAAAGTAGTGAATCAGTGAAGCGAAACAAAAAGAGCAGGACAGCTTTTTTATTAAACTATATTAGCTATAAATGCAGCAGAGGGGTAAGTCCACCTATTGGGGACGCAGCCGTAAGAAAATCTGAGCCGACATTGATATCCAATATTTGCAGATATTGTTGACATCTTGGACAAAAATTAAAAAAAAAAATGTAAACACAGCTGACTTCACCATTACTTCTCTGCTTCGGTTAAATACCCACAATCCCGTGCTGCATCACTGTTAGTCACATGACCAACCTCCTCCTCAGAACCTCGTTTCCAGAACCAAACGGCAGCAAGACGGAATCAAATCTCGGTTTTATTCATTGGACTGAGAGCAATGTGTTAAAAAAATGACCAATAAAAATAGAAATATATGTGTGAATGACTAATATCGGCTGATATAAAGAACATCCCTGATTATTATTTTCACAAACTTTTAAAATCTCCAATTATTTTTCCTTCCACTTCACAACCAAGCGGTGCTTTGTGACGGCCTGTCACAGAGTCACAATGAAACACATTGAAGAGGAAGAAACAACTAAATATAACATGTTTAACATGAATGTCCTGACCGTGGCATTTTGAGACTGTTAAATTTCAGTCAAAGTGCTTCTATAGCAACGACCAAAAGCTCAACAAATACAGGAGATATTCACTGGATGTTATCATTTGACATCACTGGTATTTGACATCACTGGTGCTGATTGGTTGGAGGTGAAGTGGTCAGTGGGAGTCCAGCTCACCTGCAGTGATGCTTCCTGGTGGCCAACCAGAAGCGGCTCTCGCAGCCGTAACACTGAGCAGCCAGGTGGTCAGGGTACCAGCGAGTGACCTGCAGCAAGCACACAGAGCCGTTCACCGCTCCCGTCTACGGAGGCGTTCCGGATGGTCTCCATGGTGACGGGGTGGTCTTGCTCACCTCCGTGTCCTGCTTGTCCACCTGCTCCCAGCTGGCCTCTGAGAAGAGCTCCGTGCTGCAGCGGGACAAGCAGTTTGGGTCCAGGTTGTACTCCGAGTCGGTCATTGAGGTCTGAACAGAAAGAGACAGGAGTTTACATCCACCATGAAACTGTGTACGGTAAATTGAAATTACAAAAATACATTTGCTTAATAAAAACACCCCAATTTCTAAAAAAAAAAAAAAAGTTTTTGAGCTGGGATGAGGTGGTTTTGTCGCCATATCCAAATAAGATGTATTTCCCAAAGCTGCAATAGAAACACTTTTTGTATCACACAAATCACGTGACCAACAGCTGGATGAGTCAACTGGAGAAAACGTCAAAGACGACAACAGGAAGTGGTAGGAGAAAGATGGTTTGTCTTTGTTTTTTTATTTTTTTGAACAATGTGCAGCTGGCTCCTCCAGAGCCGTCACAGCTTCACACAGCTCATAAAAAGTTGTGCGTCACTCTAAAGTGAAGAATCCTTAACTCTTCTGCAAAGTCGCCAACTACAGTTTCATCAGATCCTGCATACGTAGCAGCTCCAGAGTTTAAGAGGCTTATTACGCCAACGCCCGAATAAGACGCCGACGTTTCTCTGATGGCTGATAGATGATGAGCGTTGACACCACGGCTGAATTATCAATATATATCATGTTATTGTTTACATCTGTGGCTGCCATAATTTTTAATGACTTATCTTGTGAATTATCTTATTCACGTGTGACTTTAAAGTCTTTTTTTTAATGGGAACACTGCAACTGCAAAGTTTTATTTTTTTGACACTGGCAGAATGTAGACAGAGATTTGTGTACATTTTTAATGGAAACAGCATGGAAAGTTACATTTTTCTCTGAAGAGTAAAAGGCAGAGCAGCGTCTCACCACTTCGTCACCCACATCTCCGTTGATCCGGTGCAATCCGGCGTATTGCTGGTTCTCCAGGCGGCTCCACAGCTCCTGCACCTGCTTCTTCAGCGTCTCCACCTCCATCTGGTGCCCGGCCTCGATCTGCCTCAGCCTCTGCTGGATGGCGTCCGTGTGCAACGTGAGTCCGTCGTCGTCCAGGTGGCTGCGGGTCGGCTGCTCCGGGCTGACGGCGGCCCGGCTGGGAGTGGTGTGGCAGCAGCGGTGCTGCAGGCAGGCGCCGCGTGGATGGAGGACCAGGGAGTTGCAGCTGGCTAGAGACACCTGTCGGCTGAGGGGGGCCCGCTCCCCGTTCCCTTTGGCCCAGTGCGGTCCTACGCTGGGGTCTCCATCGGAGCAGTCTCCGTTGTAAAGCCCTTCCCTGCTTAGCTCAGCACTGGCAGACTGAAAGGCACTGACCGAGGCATGCTTGCTGCCCCCATTTAAAGTTCTGCTAACGCCGGGCTCGGCCGCCTCCGTGTCCTTTCTGAAGCCGGGGTGTTGGCTCTTGCCGTCACCGTGCGGCTGACGGTTGGGTAAAACACTTGGCTGTCCAGGAAGAAGCTCCAGCTTGCTGCAGGCTTCTTCGGTTAAAGTCTCTGTGGAGCTCTCCATCAGGGATGCCCTCTTGTCCAGAGGCTCGTCCAATTCTGAGACGGTGAGCTCGGGTTCTGAGGTGGGACCGGTCTCGTCTACGTCCTGCTCCTCTGATGACCCGCCCACAAAGCCGTTAATAATGGTTCTATGGGATTCAGACAGCGGCTGCTCTCCTGAGCTAGACTCTTCTCTAACAGCAGAGCAGTTGATGCTCTGCTCCACAGCGCCCTCTGGTGTTTGAGTTTGGTCATTCGGCTGCTGAAGGAGTTCCTGTTCCTCCTGTGAAGGCAGAGGAGGAGAATCCTCATCGTCCTCAGCCTCCATCTCGCCGTTGTCAGGATGGTGACCGTTTGTAACTATTTCTCTCTGTGTCTCCGTCGTTGGAGTTTCCCCCTCACTTTCAACTTCCTTCTTCACTTCTCTGTGAGCAGCAGCAGCAGCAGCAGCAGCAGCAGGTCTCTGCCCCTGTAAATCTGCTCCCGTTTCCTGTGTGGCTTCCTGTAGGATGTTCTCTATTTGCCCCTCAGCCATGCCGACCACCACAGAGAGCTCCGCCTCCTCCGCTCCCCCGTCTGGGCTGACCGGGGCGTCCTGTTGGAGCGCGGCCTGGGGTTCGCGGGGATGCTGGTCGTCGCCCGGCTCCGACTGCTGTCCGTCCGTACACGGCCCCTCTCCGCCGGCCTGCGGCTCCTGACTGCCCCCTCCCTCAGGGCCCACCGCCATGTTGAGCTCCAGAGAGCGCCGGTGGTCCTGCCACTTCTCGTTGAGGCTCGGGTCACTGGAGCGCCGGTTGGGAGCCAGCGTGCTGCCCAGCTCACACGCACTGGGCAGGTTGTCAAAAGAGCGAGTTTTTGTTCGTCTAAACAGGAAATGAAAAAAACAATTCAGTGGTGAAAACACAATTAAACCGTCTCAGAACTTCTGGCTAAGATTTACAGACCAAGTCTTCGTGTTAACCAATCATCTTCATCAAAACATGAAAAAGGCAAAAGATTATACTAGGAACACAGACTGTCTTTTTAAATACTCTTGCAGCCCAAAATGGTCTTAATGTATCATTAAGATCATTGGAGCCTTGCAGAAATATTTGTAGATATCTTAACCAGGGACAGGACTTTTTATTTAATAGTTTTGAATTTATTTAATAAATTTAATTTTCCTAAATAAATTCCTTTTTTCCTTTATAAACATGCATTTCTGGTACACCTCTAAATCTGATGTACAAGGAACATTCCCAAACAGCGATGTTTGTGAATGTCCACTGGAGGGTCATTTTTGCTTCAAAAAAAACCCCAATCTGATTGGATGAAGGGAAAGACTATTAAAGTTTTGCTGAAAGGAGTTAGCCCATCAATCTATTCAAGCCTAAAATAAGATCTCTATGCTGAAGGAGTAGCAGTAGCACAGACTTCCCCAACGCGAATGTGAGCATCCACAGTTCACATATAGAAGTTCCATGATCAAGCGTTCCCGAATGAGTAGAACAGCACTTTGCATCAATCTGACAGCTGAACCGCTTAAATAACGGATTAAAAACAATAAATATCGTTTTTATCTTGCAACTTGTCAAAGTTACTGTAAACAAACCACACCATCAGCCAATCACAGACAGGTCTTTTTCATTCAGAGTATTCCTTGCATTCACTTGGATAAACAACCAATCACAACCAGCAAACATTACTAAACTAAACGGGTGGATTTAGGAAAACACAAGAAAACCTCATACAATAAACCCTGAAATTTTATACCAGGAATATTTAGGTAAGCATACAAATGCCCATTGTTGTCCATTTTAGGTAATATTTCCTCTAATTTATTTTACTTTTAAATGTGACCAGCATTACATAGCTTGTTTTAAGACCCATCGGCTGATTACTTTATCCAGGTACAAATAAACTGATGTTTGTTGTAATGAAATCCTTTTCTGTTTGCCTGTTTTAAAAATCTTTAGGGCCGTTCCATTATAACGTCTTCCAATAACACCACTAACTGGTCCAAGTTCCTGTCAACTTTTCACATTTTTTAACACGGTGAGCTGGCTGGTGGTCTGTTTCAAATATATATAAAAAAAAACTGGAACATTTTAATTGCAGTTTCAGAGGAACCTTTGCAAGGCACTGCATGACTGCTGGGTGACATAAAGCTGCTGCGAGGTCTGGTAAAAGCAACGTCAAGGAGCAGAAGGGTTGTTAAGCCGTGACCCTCTTGGCTGTTGGGAATCCTCGGTTTGTGTTTATCTTACATGGAGCAGGAAGTGGGGGGGTCGGGTGCCAACGCGCCAGGCTCACCTGCCCAGGGGCGCATCCTCCGGGTTGGCACCGGGCACAGGGTAGGGAGCACAGGAGTCATCAGACGGGGTGGTGGGGGAGGAGCTGGGCAGGTAAACTGCGGTCCACAGCATCAGGTTCCGGACATGACAAACTGGGTGGAGAACCTGCGAGCAGAACAAACCCACTCACTAAATGGGATCAGTGGGATATAAAAATAGAAGTCTTAAAAGTCCCCCTCACTCAGCTGAGGTCCGCAAAAGGTCGATTTTTACACCCAAGTATGCATTGTTGCAAAGTAAACTACTTGATGGGAAACCAACTGTTTTGTATGCAACACTGAGCTGAAAATGTTGAGTCAGCGTAACCAATGTAGCACAAAGAGCAACACTGATAGGTGTGTGACGGCTGCCCTGGTTAGAGTTTAGATCAGGCCCGAAACATCCGACCCACCCAAGGCGTTGTGTAAGAGTCCAATCGGACTAATTAACTTCAGTTAGAGGCCTGAACCCAAAGTAAACTTGACATATTCTTTTAATTCTGATTTTACTGCTTTTGTCTTTAGACCACCATTTAAGTGAGAAGTGTAACTGTTTAGCTTTAGTTGAACCTCTTCCAGCTCCATCTTGTCACTTGTTGTAACCGCAGAGTGAGTCAGGTACAAATCACATTGAACAGATCCCGTCTCTGCTGCTGCTCCATGCAGCGCATGCAGGCAATGCACTGCTCTTGTTACAGTCTGATTAACTTCTGCATCCTACTTACTTACTTCATTTCCTCAACAGGTTCAACTGTCAACACTATAATAAGTAGATTTATATCATGCATTTTCGTTGGGTTTTCTCTGTGTGTTGCAGGCTCATTAAACGCGCCACACAAGCCTGACCCGACAATTAATCAAATAATTCTGATCTGACCCGGTAAGAATGTTGGGTCAGGTCTGGGCCATAAATATAAACTTCAGCCATGAAGGAGAAGAATTGGGGCTAAGTGCCCAAAAAGCTCTTCAATCTTACTAGTACCCATTTGGATTGTACGAAATGAAGGAATCCGTCACTAGAAACGTATGCAAGACTGACTATGAAATCTCAACTGTGAGCAGACAGTAAGCCTGAGCGCGTGGGAGCCTTTAAATGGAAGTCTGAACAAGATGTGACAAGAACATCTGCGTTGTCAGAATATTGTTTTTAAATATGCTAAAGGGGGAATTTCACTGCCTACAACAACAGCAACCACAACAATGCAACACTTGGAAGGCTGAAAAACAGACTTTAAATCAAGTTTGAAAGCAAAACAATTAGCGATAAATCTAGAACGCTGTGAAAGTCAAGACTATGGTTTCATCCTGTCTGTTTACGGACTCCACAGTTAGACGTTTCTCATGCTTCGTCTTGTCGGGCTTTAATCAATGTTCCTGTGAGTGGAACGGGCTGAAAGAGGCTTCTAGAGATGCAGGGTGAAAACACGAAGGGCGCAGAGGCCCCGGCCCCCTGGAGGAGATGAGTGGGTGAGACGTACAGTTTCAGAGTGGGAGGAGTACAGCATGTTCCTCAGCGTGCGGTTGGCTGGCTGCAGCAGTGACCACACGGAGCAGGTTCTCTCCTGAACGTGCTGGTCCTCCCTCTCCTTGCCGCTGTTGCACAGGAAGGTGCCGAACAGGCAGGAGTAGGTGTGCTGCACCAGCTTCACCTGCATATACACACACATACACACACACATGCTGACATGCCCGGGCTTGTAAACAATCCATCGCAAGTGTACAAATCAAAAGAAGTTCTCTTAGTGTTATTAACACTCCCTGAAGGGAATAAGATGTGGTGATTAGAGGAAAACCATCCTCACTTCTAGACAGGAAGACATTCAGAAGTGGTGGAAACAATATGGACTAGCAGAGGAGCTCTTACCAGGAAGGCCTCATTGAACTCAAAGGAGCATGGGAACTGCCTCTGCAGCTGATGAACGCAGTCCAGCCACTGCAGGAAGACGGGGCAGCGCTCGTTCAGGTCCTCAGAGTTCTCCCCGTGACCACAGCGGTCTGCAAACTTATGGCCAAAGTCCAGCCATTCTGTTTCCACCAAAACCTGGAAGCCCTGCAAAAACGCATCACACCTTTTCACTTGTAGGAAACAACTAGGAAAAAAAAACTGACCCTTTTTGTGACACAAGTTGTATTTTGGACAGAAAATGCTGCCAAAGTGAGCATTTTAGCCTGCAGAAGTTTAAATAAGTTAAATTCTTCAATTTTTATAAAGTCTCATCAACAAAAAGATCAGACCACGTTCAAAACCACTGATTTGGTTCTGCTGCTGAAGCATGTTGCTGCAGTTAACCCGTAAAAAAAAGGAGGATGTTTTGTTGATTTAACGATATAACAGAACACAAATAAACCTAACGCTGCTGTGTGTGTGGGGGTGTGTGTGTGTGTGTGAGAGACTGTGAACGATTCAGTCCAGACTTGTGTAGTATTCAAGGTATTATCTGTAAAAATAAAACCAGCCGATGACCAGAATCTGACACCAGATCCTGCCAGAAACTCAAATTGAACTCACTTTGTTGTTTTGACATCGTCTGACGTTTTTGTTTAGAAAGAAAAATCTGAATGCCCTAAAATGGGCAGGTCAGAGTTTTAGAAAAACTTGGTAATCTGTCATAAAGTGATGATCAGTAAATCACTAATGTTGGTCTGTAACTTCCTACTTCAAATAGTTAAAGAAGTTTAAAGGAAACAGGAACGTCAATACCTCGATGGTGCGATAGTACGGGTCCAAGAGCAGCTTGGACAGAGCAACAATCTGCGGTGTGCGGTCCCAGCCGTCGGAGCAATGCACCAGGACGGGCCGGTGGTCTCTGTCCACCGCATTGACCACCAGCAGGGCCGCCTTCAGCAGCAGAGACAGGTGCTGCAGCCACTTGGTGCTCTCCAGCGCAGACAGCCAGCTGGGGAGACGGCAAAAGAGAAAAACTTTGAGCAACCGCGAGAGCACAGATCAGCACAACAGCTCCATTCATTCCTCAAATCAGGCGTTTTAAAAGGCCAACTTAATGGGACCAAACGATGAAAAGTAAAACAAGCAGCAAATTTTATAGAAAAAAAATAAAAACAGGTTTTACGCTTTGATTTTACAATGTTTCTGATATAAATTCACAGCTGGAGATTTAGTGTTCAAAAGAAGAAGAAAAAAAGCACAGATTCTACATTTAGATTTAAAACTATAAAGCTTTTTAAATATGTTGCTCCAGTGTTTAATTAGATATTAATGTCTGATATTGAGAAACAATCTAGATTGGGTATTGATGACAAGGGCAAATCTATTGAGTCTAATTTTATCCTCTGAGCATGCTTTATTATTTATGTCATATTATACTTAGATTTCCTAATTGCACTTTCTGAACAATTCGAAAGAAGATTTGTTGCAATTTATTTTACATGTTTGACCAATACTGTTTTTGTCAATTTCAGTTTCTTTATTATTTATTTTACATTGACTGCTCTACTCCTAATTCCACTGACTGAACAAATTAAAGTTGTTTTTACATGTTTGACCAAACTTGTAAAGCTACTGCTGTATTTAAGGGTGCTGTTCTGGTGCAGAGTTATCATGTATATTTATAATTCAGTACATTTATGTCTGTGTTTAAGAAAAGAAAAGTTCAGCACAGTTTTTTTGTTTGGGATCAGCCGATTCTAAACCTCAGATATCGATATCGGAAGTGAAAAAAGTGGATTGGTGCATCCCCCTGCTTATTTTTTTGCACCTTTACAGAATATAATTAGTCAAAACAGTACAGACACAAATAAACATAAGCTAGAGTCCTTTACTTTCCCCAAAATAAAACACATCTATTCTAGTACATCTAGAATGACCCTGACTGTGAGGACATTTCTGACCTCCTGGCTGAATTCTACAACCTTCTCCTGCAGCAGTGCAGTTTAATTACACATCAACCTGGAGTTAACTTGGGAGAGTTCAAATGGAAGAGATCCTCTACCTGGGCTGGGGCCAGGCTCTAAATCAGGCACAGATGTCTGAGCTAGGCCATAACAACAGTGATTACTAGGTACCTCCAGCAGGCAAAGCTGTGCTGCAGTTGTAATCTCAGCCTGCATGGTCATAATGTTGTGTCTAGAGTCTGAAAAGCACTGCTGGAGGGAACTGTAATTAAACATAAAGAGAAGAAGAAGAAAAAGTAAAAAAAACATACTTGGCTGGGTCAGGCATCTGAGTACAGAGGAAACGTAGTGACTGGAAACTCTTGCGGATGGAGTGAATGTTGGCCATTCCCATGAATACAACCTCACAGTTGGGATAGTACTCTGGGAAAAAAACCCAAAAAGAAACACAGACAAAATCTAAACCTGTTTAATTTTAGCACAAAGAACAATCGCATTTGGGGCTAAGTGAGCTTCTGATTCTGCAGCATGCATTGACCTAAATCTGCTTGAAACCTTAAACCGAGACACAAAGCCTACCTGGACACTCGCAGCCTCCCCCCTTGGCCCTGTTAGCCACCGCCGCTGCGTACGACCTAGCATCCAGGATCAGCAGCTTGTGGGGCTGGATGGCCAGAGTCTCCACCTCTGAGCTATTGGTCATGGAGGATTCTGGGAAAAAAGGAGTTATTGTAGTTTTATTCAGATTTAATAGAAATATTTAGAATGTTGCTAAAAAAAATAATTGCTATTCCAAAAATATGCTTGAATTGCCTCGCAAAGGAATTCAGAAACTTTGAAATTTTTCCCAGTTGATTACATTTACAGCCACAAACTTTAATACATTGTCTTAACATTTTATGTGGGGGAAAAAAACAGAGTGTGAAGGGAAAGAAAAATAATTAATCACAATTCACTCATAAACTTTATGTATTCATTTAGATTTTTTTCTGAAAAATCAGGAATATTTATCCAAATCATTTTCAAATTTAGAGGCTGAAATGTTTTGCACCTTTGTTCTTTAGTAAAATAAGAATTATTCGTAAAAGTAAGAAAATAAAAATGAGAATTATTTCATAAAGCATCCTTAACATTTCCAAGTCTTACCCTGTAACTGAATTAGATTTAGGTTTGGACTTTGAAGGGGCCATGCTAACACATAAATATGATTTGATTTAAACCAAAACTAAAGCTGAGAGCTTTGAATGTCTCTCTATGAACATTCAAAGCTTAGGATATTGTTTTACTAAATTCAAATAAGAAAAAAAGATTTATTATGAAGGAAAATTAAATGTTTTATAACTCATATCATCCAAGTAAATTCAAAGAGTTGTTGTGGATGATCCATTGTGGTCATCTGAACTTCCTGTTTGGTCCTGTACTGAATCCATGAAGCCTCTTTTTCAGCTGCTCTGGGATTTGGGGTCATAGTTCAGATATTATACCAGCTTTTAAGAAGCTTATCAGCTGTTTCCAGCTGTAAAAACAATACCTTGTTGCCACGGTTACATAACATAACAACCGTCCGAAAGTAAAACGTAAGACCAAAAATCCTTCCGACTGCCAGCATCCAAAACCAGCAACAAAAGCAACTCATTAAAGAAATTTATGAACAATGACTTAACAACCTAAATATAGCATAATGTGTCTGACCTCCATGTGCAACCAGATGCAATTACTTTTATTTTGTTGATTCCATTGAAGGTCACACTTCACATGCCTTTACTTGCAAAACTTTTGAACGTTTTTGAAAGCCACAAATTGTTTTTCTTGATGTAGCTTAAGGAAAAATATTCCAATAAGTTTTATTTTGCTTTCTAAAAACAAAATGCAAAAAAGCTGAGATGGTATGAATAGTTTTGCAAGGCTCTGTAATTAAACTACAGGATGCATTTATGGACCTTCAATCTAAAACGACAACACATTATTACTGTGTTGTGTGTTTGAGTCAACCAGCTGCTACAGACAAGCTCTAACAGGTAGGCTTGCACAAGTTCTGCTGATAGCAGGCAGCTGTGGTGAACTGTGTGACTGTGAGGATAACAGCAGCGCCTCTCATCAGAAAAAAACCCTGTACCGAAATCAGTATCGGGCAGATCAGAGCCATTGGTGTAGTTGCCATTGGGAAGATGTTTGCGGCCGCTGCTGTCCACGGCACAGGCCTTGGCGATGGACTGCACCAGGTGCTCATCGTCGGCATTCCTCCATCCCCACCAGCTGACTTCTGGCTGGCCACAGCGGGCGATCACAGCGCCGGTGCTCTGGTGCCTGCATGGGAAGGAAAAAAAAAAAAAAGATAAGCCACAGATTACAGGGCTAAACAAGGAATCTGTGATTTTATCAAGAAAACTGTATTTACAGTACTGCTATACAAAGTTAGATAAACAAAGTTAAGAGTCCATATTCAGACACAGAGCAGCTTGGAGACAATGGCTGGGTGATAAAACAATGATAAATATCGCCATAGAAACGTGATAATAACAGAAACAAAACGGCTGATGGAATGTTGATAACATTGCTGAACTCTGAGCCCCAAGGCACTCTGGGGGATGTAGGCAGAGGGAAGGCTTTGGCTGCTCGACCTCTCCCAGCCAGCTAAGGAAGGTTGGTGGCATCAACTAAACTCACTCACTCAGGTTACCTAGCAACAACCTGCTTCACATGTGCAGCAGCAGATTCATGTTGCCCCCAGCAAAAAAGAAAAAAAAATTAAAGGATTTGGGTCACTTCAGGCTGCAGTGTGAATGAAGCCATATTTCACAGTAAATTAACGGGAAAGTCAGTTATTAAAGAGGGGAGGGGGGGGGTTACCCCTGCACCACCAACACACAGGGGTAAATGAATATTTAACACAAAAAGCTAATCATTAATTATCTATATCGACAAAGCCTGTCACAATAAGCCAAAAATTTATTTATTTACAATAAAATGTAACAGTTGTCAAAGAGACCCTCCCCTTTAATATCATTGAAAAGCTGCTGTTGTGAGAGACGCTGCAAACATTTGACACCCAGTATAAAGTAGTTGGTTTCCACCTCCTGACACTTTTGCTTACCTGTCCTGATGACTAAAATTGATATCTCAGTAACCAAAACTGCATTTCAAAACATAATAAATTATTGTTGTTTTGGTTGCTTTGTTTGTTTATTTTGGATTTTCTCAATGCTTTTCAGTTCCAGTGTTAAATGGTCTAAGGCACGAGCTGAACACTGGAGTTCTGAAAGGTGATGTCAGTGTTTAATGAGTCATCAGGCCATGGGGCAACAATAAACAGCCATAAAGACTTTATCTTATTCTTAACCACCTAAAGAAGCTTGTTATTTCTGCCACCTGGTTGCAGTCTGATATAGAACCAGACAGATTTCATCAAACAACTCCATCAGCTCTTTCACAAAGACAGTTTCTGTGCAGTAATGAATAAATTAAACAAATACGGTTTGTAGGAAGACATAAACAGACTGACCTGTAAACCACGGCAGGAAACCTTTTCCAGGAACGGAAGGCGGCTACATTTTCCAGCTCCTTGTCAGTGATCCAGGCTGGCACCAGCAGCTGCTGAGGATAGCTGGGGCAAAGCCTGGCAGGATGGAGGGCCACAGAGAACAGAGTCAAATTAGGGAGGTGGGGGCCCTGGAGGGCCCACGACTCAACAACAGGCTCTGTCTACAGTCACATAATCCTGGTCTGGCTTCTTATCTACTGAGGGCTGCAGCACCAGAGGGGTATAATAACAGAAATCCACAGAAATGCATCGTTGGTCAGAGAAAGCAAAAGGACAGGATTGTCTTGCGGACATCAACACAGCAGCAGAATCCTGAATGACAGCCTTTTATTGTTTTACCTGAACTTGCTGTTAATGTCCGATATCCTCCAGGCATTCTGAGTGTCGAAGCCCATCCTCTCCACCTCGTTCTTGAACCACGAGGTCACATGTTCTCCTGCAAAAACAAAACAAGAAAAAAACCCAGTGATGCCCGATAAGCGCCGGGCTGAAGGAAGCCTTCCTGCAAGGTTAGGAAAGAGACGTAGAACATGGCAGCGCACCTGGTCTGCACAGCTCGCCGTGCTGCTCCTTCTCCCCGGCGTACACCTCCATGCACCAAGCGTGGAAGGCGAAGGAGAACAGGTCCTCCAGGCGGGACGGCGGCCGGACGACGGAGTTTAAACGCTTCAGCCACTCCTGGCACTGCTCGAAGGTGGAGAACTGACACCTGGACGTTCAACGGGACACCAGGTTGATTCCGTGACGGGGTTTCTTCACGACTCAAATTTAAGACTATGAATGAATTTTAAGACTTGTTTTATGACAGAAAGGTGCAAAAGAAAATGTTATATTTTAGAATGTAGTAGTGACACAGGGGGTTGGCAACAGAAGTGAGTCAGTGGTGAAGACGAACGTTGTCCAGCCAACTGGCAAAAAACTCACACTTACCAATGATAAACGCAAAATCTCTAGCTAGCTAGTTAGCAGTAGCCTCAGCCACTAACTGCCTCAGGTCACAGAACAGAAAGATGTCTGTGTGCAATTTAACAGGAAAAGAAAAATAAATTATCAAATATGACTTTAAAAAAATGTACTTGGTAATTTAACGCCTTGATTTTGGCGCTCCTCCATCAACCCTTTAATGACGTTTTTATCAGAGATGCACTGAAGAGCATCTCATCAACAGATGTGCAGTTCCAACAGGTGTTTGCTAATTGCTGCTGGCTAGTCTTAAGGAGCTGAGTGGGGGAGTCGAGGGATAAAGGCGCTCTGTGAGCAGGAGACTCAGAAACTGCAGATAAGAGGAGGAGCTTTGTCCTCCAAGGCGGGGCTAGGTCCACCCAGGCATTTTGGCGAGATGAATGGTTGCCATGGAGATTAAAACATTTCTCAAACATGGATGAAAGAATTAAAGCAACACTCAAGGTATGTTTTTGATGAGAGAATAACATTATAACATGATGTAAAGCTAAAAAAAAACAAGAAGTTGATTTTACATAATAATGCCCCTTTAAGACTTTTAACACCCGAAATATTTTGATAATGTTAAATCTTAACCATGTTTCACGTAAAACACTAATAACAATCCTGCTGCAATAAAGTTGGAAGGGGTAGAAGTGGTGGGGGTATTAAAGAGGGAATGTGGCCACACAACCTAGAGAGACTGCCAAGGGAAAAACATTTAACTGCCTCCCACGAACAGTTGAGGAACAGAGAATATAAAGAAGGGATACTATTTTTTTTTTCTGACCATTAATTGGATTTCAGTTCAGAAAACTCATAAATCCAGGCTGAAGGCACTGGACTCCAACATGGAATTTGCTGGCAAAATGAAAGGAACAAAATGGACTACGCACCAAACCCTGCAGGTCTGCATGCTGGAGGTACAGAGTAATCAGCGTTTCTGATATATTAAAGTTTCCAAATTTTTGCCCTATTCACATGTTGGACACGGTCAAATTTTTATTTGTTTTTTTCAAATCCAATCTGTTTTTCCATTAAATGTGTACTCATCTGTAAGAATAAGGGGTTTGTGGCTTTCTGCAGTATAGATTTACTGCACAACCACTGATCCTGACTTTCTGTTGACTTTATGAAAACGAAGCCAGCTGGACATCTTTAATTTGTGACGTTTGTTCAAAGATCAATCCGACTTACAGAGAAATCACTTTGTACAGTGGACTGTGAACCATCTCCTTCCCATTTCACTTTCATTTTCACTGGTATACAACTATTACGTAGCTGTTATCTAAAATAACTGATTGGGGAATAACGTGAAATTTAAAAACACTTCTGACACAGAATAATTCTATAGCTGAAATATCTGGTCACTTATTGAATTTTTAAAAAACGGAAGAAAAAAAAGACAGAGTGACGTCTTTACTTCAATATAAACATGGCCCCTATCAGCTGAAAACAAACAGCTGGTATCTGAGAAACAAACGGCAGTTATCTGTAGGATCAAGCTAACCTTACAGTGTTTGGTTTTTTATTACTTTTCCAATCTTTATAAAAGGCTCCATATTAAAATCCCTTTGTCTCATTTGGGAACAATTTTTCAACCTAAACGAAATACACCAGTAATTAACAGATGTACAGCGTTCCTATACATTTTCAGATCAAAATTCCAGTTTCTTTCAGGGTTGAGAACTATTTAAGACTATTTTAAGCTTAAAAAGTAAATAATCACTTTGCATTTAGAGAAGATACTCTTACAGTAATCAGGCTTTAATATGTGGAACTTGCAATAACAGGAAGAGGCGGGCAGATGGACTGACAGATAAATTCTTATCATTCAACAACATTGACTATAGAGCTGCAGAATATGGTCAGCGGCGCTTTAAGGAAGGAATTCATGAGTTTTACATCACTGCAGCAGACGCACCAATTAGTTCCAAAGACAACTACAAGAGGAAGTCCTATATTCACATTTATGGATTCTTTATGAATCAATGAATATCTGATCCTCTCAAATACAAAAGAAACATAATAATGCATTAGGATCATTGCATTTTAACTGGATGACTACCTGCACTTATGCAGGAGAAAGATATTTAGTTGGATTCTGAGATCTGAACTTCAATGAGGAAAGTTATGATCTGGTATATCATGTCGATATTCATTTCTTTATATTCAAAGGTGCTAAAAGAACAGAGAGAATTTCTTTGTCTTAAAAACAAAAACAAGAGAATGTCTCCTTCATGTACGTTCAACAGCAAAGGATGAGTTGAGTTTTACCTGACGACCTTGCAGTCCTTACAGGTGACATGAAGCTGAAACATGTCCCGACACTCCACACACTCAATCAGCTGGAGGGGAACCTGTGAAGCCACAAACAGGAGGGGAGAGCATTTCCTTTAAACTGAGGGGTCCATTTTCACACTAATTAACGCTTTGACATTTTTTTTGTCACATTACAACCACAGGCTTAAACAAGTAGCATGTGTTGGAAAAATGAAAGCAAAAATGGGACATGGTTGTCAAACTTTCTTACTGACAAAAGACCAAAAACTATGACATGCATTTGTATTCAGCCCCAATTATTGCAACCAGGCTTCACCAACTCAAACTTAAGACCAGTATTAAAGACGTTTAAGACCTGTTTCACAACAGAAATGTACAATAGAAAATCATGCATTTATATATAAACAAATGTGAGATCACTTGTGAGATCATAGATATTGTCAAGAAGACATTTATTACTTTTCCTTTGAATCCCCCCCCCCCCATCTTTGGTCATCATAGTTACATCTGTGGCTCTTTATTCTCTTAGGGGACTATGCTGTCCTCCTTTTCCTTTTTCCTGTTCTCATCATTCTCTGCTGTATTTCCCTTTCATGGTAATGACTGATTAAATAAAATTCTTAAAACAGGTCAGACTGGTGCTTAGCCACCGGGTTTAAAACACAAAACCACCGACTTCTGAGTTTGTGTCGCACCAATTACTGCTTTCAGATCAATGCTAGTAGTAGCAGCGGTGGCGGCGACTAAAGCTCGCCCGTGTGCGAGCTTTAGTCGCGCACATGGCATAACTGAAATTTCTAGGGTCAGCTTGTGGCTCTTAGCAGCAACTTTGTGTTCCTCACACTACATATGACTCTACAGCCTTAACCCCCTTAGTGTCAAGCTTCCCCCCACTCCACAGAATGTAGCATTGTACTTTGTACAGTCAAAAGCTACCTAACTTAGCTCGCTTGCAAGGGTATGTTAGCAGCTAGTTACCGGATTGTGCAACTGGAATAAAGAATGCAATAAAGATATCTGGACCCAACTCAATTTTTTTTTTGTGAAAGAAAAGTTCCACAAGAGAAAAAATTAAAATTAAAAACTCCCACATATACCGGTAATATACAAGATTAAATAGTCCTGACAAAATTTAAGAAGTATTTGAGATCAATGTACTTTTTTGATTAGTTTAAGATATTTTAAGACCTTAATTTTAGATACATAAGGATGTGCTGAAGCCCTGTTAACACTCTCAATATAAAACGACGTGATACCAATTGTAAGGGTGGAAGAAAGGAAAGCATCACTTAAAGTCATAAGCAGTCTTTGTTTACTGCAAGATATGTAAGACGCCGAAAACATAAAGAGATGACATGAACACCTTTGAAAAAATTTTTACTTTTTGGCCAGAACCTTAATGGATTGAGTTAGATCAAAACATGTCCATGTGTTTAAATGGCCCAGTCCAAGTGCAGGCTTAAATCAAACCAAAAGTCTCTGTCATGACTTGAAAATATAGATGTTCATCTGATCAGGTATTGTTTAAACCATTCTGCAAAGTATATCCAAAATGTGCACATTCCTGTCTCTGTGTGAAACATATAGGAAAAGTCATGCATGGCATCGGCACAATAGGCGGTTCCACAAAGTATTTGCCAAGAAGTGTGAGTTGGGTTAGGGCGTGGGTGGGTATGCGAATCTAAATGCACCTCACACTTTTCAATTAAAATCCCTGTAAAATATAGCTTGTGGTTGTAAAGTGTCGAAACGGAAAAAAAAAAAAGTTGAAGAGTTTGCTATAAATCTGCTCTTATGAAGGAGACGAAATGTGAGACATTAGATACACAACACCCATTTGGATCACCAGCAAAGAGTATTTAAGACGTGTACCAATCATGCTTATGCAGTCAGTGCAGTCAGTGCAGGCCGTGTGGCGACAGCAGACTGAAAATCCCTTTAGCAAATTAGTCAGGATCACTACAGTAAACGTTCAGAGCCAAGAATTAACCGCCAGCAGGGTGACGTTCACTTCAAATGCATGGCTACCAAACCAAATGATCATCCAGGGCCATGCAGACAATTATCAGGTTACACAAACCACTCTGTCACGCTGCAGTTGTTAACAACATAACACACCACAGATCTCTGTGGGCTTTAAATATACTAAATCCTTCGACGTGTGTGTGTGTGGGTGTGTGTGGCAGCACAAAATCATTATATACACGTAGGTCTGTCACAATACTAGTTTGCTGGATGAAAAATTGTCCCAGAAATTATCCCAATAAATGAGCATTATGTCATTTTGAGACAATTTTCAACTAGTAATAATAATCCTAATGGTTTACACCCAACAAAAGATAAAAATAAATAATTTCTGAGGAATATTTAGCACTGGCACTGGAAAACAATTAAAAGATTCAAAACAAACAAACAAATCGACAATAATTATAATTGATTATAAAGCATCTGTAACAAAAACTGCATTTCAGAAAATAATTATCATTCAGCTTTGACAGGGAAAACAGGCGAAAGTGGCAGGCAATGCAAACTCTGAAACTTGTTAGAGAATCTCTTTAAAACACTGCTGTCCAAATGAAAATGATCGCACTCATTTTAATTTATCGTGTGATTAATTCATTTATTGCTTATTGCGACTGGCTTATGTGTGAGGCTGCCAACCTTCACACATAAAGAGATTGTTTATATGTCCTCCTTGACACTGGTTTCAGTCGTCATGTCAACTATAGGCAAATATAATTCAAAGTACAAAACTGTATAAGCCCAGATAAGACATGAAAAGAGCCAGAAAGCAGTTCTGCTACTTTATACTGAGCTTTGTTAATGAATTAGGAGCTTTTCATGGTGGTGTGGCGGGCTTTTAGAGGCTGAAGCTTATGTTCTGACAGTCATGCATGACTGCCAGTCAGCCAATGTACAAGTCAGCTCTCATTACAAGAACACAAAGGCAGGTACAGTTTTGTTGATGGACAAGAGGCTGCCAACCTTCATCTTTTGTATGGACATTCAATCTTTTTCTTTTATCTAGTTTACAGGAGCTGCTTAAAACTAACATCTGGCGTCAAGCATTAAAGCCTCCAGTCCCTCAGGCACCAGCTAGTTAGCGGGCAAGCACACAGTCAGCTCTACGGTTAAAATTCAACCACTCCACTCCATGCAGTTCTGCAGGATACTTACTGAAACCTCACAACAACAACTCTAAACCCCCACCACAAAAACAGAAAATAAAAACAAAAAGAACAGTCATGTAAGAGGGGAATGTCCATTTGTTAGCACTTTTAGCGCGAGCGCAGGGCTGCCATTACTGCATATTCCGGATGTTTCCACATCCTGCTGTCACTATTTAATTCCTGTGCTGCGATCTGCATCTCTAATCTGGCCGTCATCGAAATTCTTCGACTGCTTTTCAGCCGCTTCTCTCGCTGTGTGTGAGGAGAACTCACACACATTGGGTCAGTAAGCAAAGGGTCCTTAAAACTCAGACTCACCCCCAGTAACACATGAAGGATGGACGGGCAGCAACAGGAAACACAAAGACTCCTTCATGCAGCATAATCATCAAAATAGCCAAATTTTCTTCATTATGAACTAAGAGTCACATCTCTATTTTGCGCTCACATAATGCATTCCAATTATTTAAATTACAACTTGTTTTTTTTTTAAGAATCTCATGTTTAATCATTTTTAGCCAATTTAATATTTCAATAAAACAATTTATTGTTTAAGTGTATGTGCTGTCCGACTGCAGATAGACGGCCCTTCCAGCAAAAGGAGCTGACTCAGATGAACACTTTATATGTTTTTATGATGAGATCTTTCTTAAAACGTTCAGTACAACTCAAAGTATTTTTTTTTTTTTACTACACGTTTTTTACTTTGATTTTACAAAGTAAAGTAAACAGACCTAAACTTTGCAAAAGCAGCAAGAATTTAAGAAGAAAGTTCACATTTGTTGCTGAGATTCAACTAAGAAAACATTTTCTAAACCAATAAGATAGGAAATATTTGGCCATAAAAAAGTTAGAAACCTGTACACATTTTTTTTTATTATGGAAAACCTCTGAGACCTGCAATAAACTATTCTTTTCTACTTTGTTTCAGAAAATTGCTGAATATTCAATTCACAAAAATAAAATCATAAAATTACTTAGCATTTTTCATTAGACAAACAGAAGTTTGGACAAATAGAGCCCAACATGTCTCAACAACACTGCTGTTATTTAACAGGCACATCAACAAATATGTCTTTAACTGATACAAAATGATGATAGTAAACACTACAAATTCCGATGGGGCCTATTTAAATTCATTACGCATCACTTACTCAAGTAATATTGTCTAGTATAACATTTTGTACAGTAAGCAGAAGCAATTAAAGTAGTTAAACAAGCAGGGCATTGATCCAGGCATTCCTTTGTGAGGCTGTGGAGTTCAGCACTAAGCCCATTCATAACGACCACACAGTAAAAACACAAAACAGTAGAGAAGAAAAAAGCTAGAGGGAAACATTCGGAATTAATTTGGTTGTTGAGGAAGAATGGAATTGGCTAAAATTAGCATTGTATCAGTATTAGCATTGTCTAAACAAAGTTCATGTTTTCTTAAGGGAAGAGGTGAGTTTTGGTAAATATTTAATTTGGTATCAAAGCAACTTGGAAGAATTTTATGTAAGAGAGCAGTGAAACAACACACTGATCAAATCATGATAGTCCATTTTTTTTCTGGGAAACACACTAACTGCGTTTCCCTTAAGCATAAAATTGGGCAGATTGAAACTACAAAAATAAATTTGCTGAATGGAAGTGCCCCGATTATTAAAAAAACAAAACCTCACGTTTTTGATAAAAAGTTTTTGCTAGGATGAGGTGCTTTCTTTGGCTGCATCAAAATAGATGTATTTCACATAACTTCAATGAAAACATTTTATCCACATCACGAGTCACGTGATCAACCGGATGTTACTACTGGCGGAAATGACGAAGGAGAAGACGACAGGAAGTAACATGAGGATGATGGAGGATCATGTTTTTTATTACGTGAAGAAACTTATTTACATAAGAAATGTAATTGTATTTCTTCTCTAATGGAAAAAATCTCCTTTGCAAAATTGTGGACATTTGTAATGGAAACGTAGCTGCTCTAGAAGCTTGGAATTATAAAACATAAACAAATGTAACTTTAATTACTTATCTATTTTTTAGCTTCCCGTCATAATAAACTGTAAATTCCATGATTTATACTAACATGAAAGCGAAGACATTTCCAATTTAAACTACTTGTGCTGTGTGTAATGAAAGCAAACCGGTCTGTCTCCTTTATAGAGTGAAAAGGTTGAGAGAGCCAAATAGAGGGCCTGACTGTTGTGCATCCCCTCTGGAGCAGCTGCAACCATAGCAACAGCAAGTCCAGAGAGGATGGGGGGAGTGGGGAGAAACAGAGGCTGCAGAGGAGCTGTGTGGCACTGCTGAAGTTGGAGATCAGGTCTGAATGGCCTGGCTCAACAGGCCGGCTCTGTTCATTCACAAAACAACGTCACACACTTTCACACAGCCACCAACACACACTATGCACTTCGTTCTGGAGTTATTTCCAGTCGTCGGGCGACCGATATTCTCTAATCAGATTTGCAACTTTAAAGCTTGTTGGAAACTTTTCGGACACACTTACGTTGACAACAGACTCCTTAAACTTTATGTGTAGGCGATAGTTGGACACTGCGATGATGGCGTCCTCTGCTCGCCCGACATACTCTGTGAACTCCCCGTGCAGCTCGGGAAAGGGCACCTAGAAACACCAGGAGAGGCAGAGAGGAAAAAATCTGACATGAACTGCAAAGCCACACAGATCAGATCAGCAAAAATGATAACGCAAAAGAAACCTGCAATGTCACCAAAGGTGTATAGCAACTATTTAAAACTAAACTTGATGACAATTTTAGCATTTGGTAGGAATTTTAAAATAGAAATATCTGTTCTGTAATAAGAAAGGCACTACTTTCAGAAATGAGCTTCCTTTTAAGACATGTTATATAACAGCAGCTCATCAATTCGTCACAGTCTGTTATTTCCACAAGGCCAACATAAAGTTAGTGCTCCTCTGTTTCACTGAGTAATGGTTAGGAAAGTAATGGAGGAAACCATGGTGCAAATGCAATCTCTCAAAACTAACATCTCACCTGCTGCTGTTTCACTTCTGATCACTTTCCTCTTATTGATTTCCAGCTAAGATCATGATAATTATTCATATATGAAGACATTTGAAAAGTATCAGTGTGAATTAGAGCACAGACCTTGATGGTTAATTAATTAATTACAGTGATTTTAATGCAGTAAAATGTTTTAATGCAATTAT
>CAEFZY010023268.1:0-33899 GCA_903066815.1 Brachyrhaphis roseni
GCCAAAGTTGATGCACCAGTAGTTGATGGAACAGTAGTTGTTATGTTGCTTTGTGTTGCAGTAGTTGATGCAGCAGTTGTTGTCATATTGCTTTGTGTTGCCAAAGTTGATGGACCAGTAGTTGATGCACCAGTAGTTGTTATGTTGCTTTGTGTTGCAGTAGTTGATGCAGCAGTAGTTGTCATGTTGCTATTTGTTGCCAAATTTGATTCAGCAGTAGTTGTCATGTTGCTTTGTGTTGCAGGAGTTGCTGCAGCAGTAGTTGTCATGTTGCTTTGTGTTGCAGGAGTTGATGCAACAGTAGTTGTCATGTTGCTTTGTGCTACAGTAGTTGATGCAGCAGTAGTTGTCATGTTGCTATTTGTTGCCAAATTTGATTCAGCAGTAGTTGTTATGTTGCTTTGTGTTGCAGCAGTTAATGCATCAGTAGTTGTCATGTTGCTTTGTGTTGCAGTAGTTAATGCATCAGTAGTTGTCATGTTGCTTTGTGTTGCAGTAGTTAATGCATCAGTAGTTGTCATGTTGCTTTGTGTTGCAGTAGTTAATGCATCAGTAGTTGTCATGTTGCTTTGTGTTGCAGTAGTTGATGCAGCTGTTGATGTTATGTTGCCATCAAATTCTGTAGTTCCTGCAGCTGTGACTGTTGTGTTGCTGATTGATGCCTTTGATGTTGCTGTTGTTTTGTTGTCATTCATTGTTGTAGTTGCTGCAACTGTGTATGTTGTGTTGTCATGTAACATGGTTATCGAAGCTGGTGTTGTGACGTTTTCAGTTACTGATGTTGCTGTTGCAGCTGTAGTTGTATTATTACTACTTATCATTGCTTCCATTGTTGTTGTGTCGTTGCCATTTAGCATTGTTGCAGCCTTAGTTGTTATGTTGCCCTGTAATACTGTCGATGCATTTGTAGTTGCACTAAAGTTTTGCTGTAAAGTATAAAATGCTGTTGTTGAATTATAAGTCTGTGTTGTTGCCACTTGTTCTGTCACATTTACAGTTTGCTGAGATGTGGATGCAGTAGTTGTTGCTCCTGCATTTGGAAACAAGCAGTGTCCCAGCTCTTTTCGGAAAACCTGGTCAAGCTGAAAGAAAATAACCGTGATCACATTTACTTACAGGATCCAGATGTCAAAATTCTGGTAATATAATTGGCTGTTGGCCTCCAACTATTTTCCTTACGTACCCAGGCAATGATGTCGGATTCATTCTTACTCGGTCCAGTGACGTCCACGTTGACATCAAGGAAATAAAACACCACTGTAAAAAAATCAAACAACATTTAGAAGAATAATGTCAAAATCCATTTCTTAAGGCTGATTAGTATATTCCAAAAGAGATGTTCCTTCCCAAAGCCCCTTTGGGTAAAATATTTTTCTACGCTTGTACTGTAGGTGAGACATATTTGTCATTTGTTTACCTGGGGTCTGTGAGGTGGTTGCAGAAGTTGAAATAATGGATGAAGCAGCAGAAGATTGACTATCAGAAACTTCAGTTGATTGGAAAAAATGGAAAATCTGTTAAAATGCATATTTAAATACAAGACTATAACCTCAAATATTAATGCTGCTGCAAAGATCAACTGCTGAGTTATCTTTTAGAGTAATCTGAGTAAGTTGATTCACAAAATAATTTACTGTGCTACCTTACGTGTTTGTATTACAATGACATAATTTGACCACTTGTCCACCTTTGGGTTTGTTTCTCTGTTATGCAGCTACAAGTATTACAGCTGGGTCATATTTTTGCTGAGGAGTTTAATTTACCTGCTGTAGTTGTAGAAGTGTGAAAAGTAGAGGAAGGAGCTTGGGAGCTTGGAACAACAGATGTTTCACCTGCTGAAGAATAAAAAACTATTAATTTCATTTTTGTTTTAAAGTTTGTGATTTTTGTCCTCTGTATTAAGTTGTCTTAACATGACAGTTTAATTTGTTGTTTAATATGATACCTCTTTATTTTCTCCATCATTCTATCTGTAACTATGAATCAATAGAGGTATAAAGAAATATTGTGTGAATTTAAAGTTTGCATTGTAAAACTGATGGTAATTCCAATTATCCTTGTTTTGTCTTGAGCACTGTTGTTTTCAGTTCTGTCTTATTTCTGATTTTAGGTTGTACAAGCCTTGGGATATTATTTACCTGAGGTTTGTGCAGCTGTCGTTGATGTGGCAATGCTGGAGGGAACAGTGGAGGTTAGTTGACCAAAAGCTTGACCTGGTTAGAGAAATAAAACAGATACAGTAAGGAGTTGTATCTTTTGAGTTAGTCTGGTTGGGTTTTTCAATGACACATTCAGGCACCAGTCATTCACAACTTGTCTGTTTGCCCAAAATGGATAAATGTTAAAGAGTTACATCATATCAATCACTAAGAAATATTATAGAATAGCCTCAGTCTTAGTCACAGTAACAGGAACACACTTTCTGATCAAGAAATGTCGCGCAACTACTGCTTCGAAAATTGCAAGATAACAGTCCAAGAGGTGTTGAGATATTCTTTGAGTCAGACTGGAATCAATGTTGATAAACAGGCTACAGAATGAAAAGGAAAGGAATTTAACACGTAGGTATGATGAACTAGGTGGAATGCAGACATGGTCTTTTATTAGTGGTGGTTGATTCAAAGCTTTGCTACTTTGTTCAAGTCTTTAGTCATACTGCAGGTGATGTCAGGCCTCACCTGATAGGAGGACAATAAGTAGATGTATCTTCAGCCACATTGCATATGTAACACAAGAACCAGGTTTCTTCAGTCTGTGAAAAAATTTACAGTTAGTAAGTATGTAATGGAAAGTTTTGATTAAAGCTAAACATCTCTTCATGACAAGAAACACCAAACAACTTGGATAAAATCTCTGACAAGCTTATCTTTAATTTTCATCAATCTGTCTGATCTTTGTCACAGAAGCAATATCGCATGAGACGTAAGAAAAATTAAACTGAAAAGTCTTATGTAACAGAACAAACACTCTTATTCAACCATATCAGTCAGAAGTGCAAACATAAATATTGGTGTCAAAAGATTGATATCACTACATTCACCTCTTGGTATTTGTTATATTTTTGCTGCATGTTGCACTGAGATTTTGGGAGTTTTTTGTAGTGATGAAACACTGCCTTTTTTTGTTTGCAGGGCCTGCAAGTTCACGTTATGATCAAATTAAACTCAGACTTTCATATATTTGTCCCTTTCTAGAACAATTTTATTATCACTCTTAAAGGGAGGGACATGAAAATTAGTTTGTTGATAAACCACACCTGAATTTGTCCACACAGTCTGCGTTTGTTTTTCAACTTTTACAATGATACTCAGTACAAGGAAGAAACTATTAGTAACTAATCTGGCGCTTCGCATGGGGTGATTGCTAGTTTGGAAACATTTATGTCTGAGCTTCTGGACTTTCCTATACTGCTGTAAACTTCCAAATTAAAGCAAATGAATCTGAAATTCTATCAAAAAGATATCGCTTTCATAATTTCGTTATTGTGAAATAGAAATTCTTTTGGTCATACTTACTAACCTAAAACAGGAATGGCTTAGTCTCATTTAGTATCAGATAGTGTGGGGAAATGGCTATACATCTTTTATAAAAAATGTTGCCATTATTTGGTTTCAAATGTTTGAACCAAAAATCTACTGATTTGGTAAATGCTTTTATAGTCTAAGAAAAAAACGTCTCTGTGTTTAAGGTGATGAAAAATAACAGTACGAGTGGAATAGCAGGATTAATCTATTATGTTTATCTTGAAAGAGGACTCAATGAATTTGTTGTTCAATTCCTTAATATTTTCTTCTACTGTTTCTAGCAATAGTAGTGGTCACTTTAGAAAAATTGCAGTTTCTACAATAACTAACTTCGCCTTTTAGCTAAATTAAATCATATTAGAAGACAGTTAAAATGAATCATTTGTATTTTATCAAGTGAAAAGATTAGTACAGTCTTTAATGACCATGTACTAAAGGTTTCATGGTGGTATCTAGAAAAATGTAGAAGTTACAATTTTGTTAAAAATACATTTGGTTTTTTAACAAAAAGTTTTACATTTTAATGTAAACTAAGAAGCATAAACCAGTTCATAATTTCAAAGTTTAAATTGCTCTAATTTTCCTGATTTTGAAACACACCATATCTTTTTAAAAAATCCTTTAATGCTAGTTTGGTTAAAACCATTTTATACATATAAAATGTTACTGATAAAACTTCCTTTAAGATGTTGACTTTTGAGTATCGGCCGATGTCTGGGATTAGTATTGGGCACAAAAAATAAAAAAATAAAAACACCCTGACCCGGACATCAGTAATGAAAAGCAAACAGAGTTTATTCTATATTATTTTGTGTAGAAGTTTCCATTAATACGATGTCCTGTGCCTCAGATTAGACCCCATCATAGAAGGCTAAGAGGCTGTATTGTTATTGTTCAGTGAAATCTGAATCCTCCATTTGCTGTGTAAGTTGCATTGCAAGCAATTCGATCTGGCTGAGAACTGGAAGGAGAAATCATTTGTGACCCTTTGTGAACTAAGCTAATAAATAGAGGATGAAGGCATTATATTTCAGTTAAAATTCTAATTATTGCTTTTCAGAAGATACAATTATCTTAACTATATTAAACCCAGTAAAGTCATCTGTTGACATTCTCCTCTGATAGGAGAACTGGATTTTGATTGCTCTGAACCCAGTTTGAATCCTTAAAGAGCTGTGGTTTTCTGCCTGGATAACGAACATTTTGATAAAATCAAACATTCCAGATAAAATATAAATGTCTAGACTTTGAACAAATTTTCCAGCCTTATGTGAATTGCTTAGATAATTAGAATGACAGCTGAGAGCTTATGAACATCTTTAAACATGGTATCAAGTCTATTTGTTGGTTTGGGTTCAGCACAGTTGGTGTTGACAAGCCTAACCTTCCAGACCTCTCAGGTCTTCATGTTCTGGTCTGCTCTGCATTCCCAGAACCAGAACCAAACAAGGAGAAGCTTCTATGCACCACAAATCTGGAACAAACTTCCAGAAAACTGTAAAACAGATGAAACACTGACTTCCTTTAAATCTCGACTAAAAACCCAGCTGTTTAGAGTTGTATTTGAAACGTAATCAATTACAAATTTAATGATGGCTGGACTTAATGTAATGTTTTGATTGTTGATTCTATGTAGCATGACTTTGTGTTTTTCTGTTTGTTATGATGTAAAGCACTTTGAAATGCCTTGCTGCTGAAATGTGCTACACAAATAAAATTTGATTGATTGATAGTAACCTCATTTGAAATATATACTTATAGGTGAAAGTATTTGTTTTGAATGACATGTATCAGTATGTTAAACACAAAAGATGTATTTAAAAACTACTTATATGTTTATAAGTGCATGATTTAGACTTATTTATGTAGTTCACAATCATTTTACTTTAGATGAGCTGGTTCTAATCAAGCAGAGTACAACACCACCACCAGAACTTTTACCTGAAAGAAGAGCCCAATTTGTGCTGGCAAAAAAATCTGGCCAAATGAACTGATGGAGCTCCCATAATGTCTTCATTTCCATGGAGCATAACTTCCCACAGCAGAATCCAAGGAAAGCTAAACCACTAAACTAACCACGAACATTTTCCTGGCTGAAACAAAAACCTGACTCCAACTGCTGGCTGGATTTTCTCATGCAGAATCCGGACACACCTTCAAAACGTCAGTCCCAGTAAGTGCATGTCAGCTGTATTCGTTTAGCTCAAGCATGTGTCACTCAACAATGAAGAAAGTATTAAAAGGAACTTCTTGTTTGCTCACCAGAACATAGATCTCTCTAAACCAGAAATATGTATTGTACACCAACAGGTTTCCTGAAGGGTTTTTGGAAGGCAAGAGACCTGTATTTCTATTTTTGTTTGGTATTTAAGGTGTGCCTCAGGGTGTGTCCTCACCTTCTCAGTGTTCTCTTTGATAGATGTAGAACAAAAGGTGTTTCCAAAGCAACACTGCGGACCTCAAAGTGCCCTGGCATTGAAACATTTAGTGCTGCCAGAAAATGTCAGGCACCGCTGTGTCTGTCATGGTATGAATGAGGTGATCGTCACTGTTGCAGAATTATCACTTACATGTCATTCATTCCTATTTGTGGCTTGCATTTAAACTAACACATTATTAAGCAAAGCAGCACACTGAAGCGTAGGCGGTTGGGGCGAGGGTATAAGGTGTGTTACAAAAGTAGCTGAACTTGGACATTTGCAACTGGTTCCAAAGTTAATTATAAAAGAATCATATCAACCTAAGCAGTTTTATTGTGGTTAAACAGCGTATATACATTGTTATACAGAAACAATGCTTTTTCTTCTTTGACAAATACAATAAATTAAAGATAATGGAAATTGTAGTACATGGCGTCCTTCTCAGCACAGCAGGGAGTTTGTGTTTGTGTGTGTTTAATAGACACGTTCAGTCAAAGGAAAACATAAATAGGTATTTTATTGTAAGGTAAGCTACACATGTTGAGTTGAGCAAATATCAAATTATATATTTTTTAGAATATTACTGTTGTCCAGGTCAGGTCCAGGTTCTTAAATTTACATTCAGCTTGAATTTCTAATGGCTAACTTTGACCTCTGGCATAGAGATGTGAATCATGACTGGAAAAATTAATTCCTGATACAAGTGGCTGAAGTAATGCTCCCCTCAGAGATAAGGTGCAGAGGTCTGTAAAATGAGGGGAGCTCAAAGAAGAGTCCTAGTTTACCAGATCTTTTAATCCCAATACCAAATGTCTGATAAACTAGAGAGTGTGGATGGATAAAGGATTTGTTGAAATAGTTCTGGAGTTTTATATTTTCCACCATATTGCTTTGAATACAACAAAAACCTGTATTATTAATCTATTTTATTAGCTACTTTAAAAGGCTATCTTTGTGGTTTAACTGGTTAGTAACCAGAAGCATAATTCACTTTAGCTCTAATGATTTCCATGTTTTGTGATGTATTGCGAAATGTAAGACAAGCCATGCTCTTGCAGTGCAGCAGAGCCGTCTTGTTTTCCCTGCATCACCGCTTCCCTCCACCAGAGGCCCCAAAGGAGCTCACCTGCTTATGCTCTCATTCACCTGCTTTTGGGATTCAGTCTTTGCCAGATTGTGTTTTGGCATTCAACCAAGTGTTCCAGACTTGTTTTGTAATGCCTGTTTCTCAGGACTCTGGTTTTATTTTCCATTTAATCCATGCTTTTATTTGCAGGACAACCTGTCAACATGCAGTAATACCTTTAAGCTCTGGTTTTGAATCCATCTGAAAAGCCCCATCTGTCTGTCTGTTATTGTGAGTATTTTGGATCTTTTCACAATTTTTTGAACAACCCACCTATATAGGTATAACTGTGACTAAAATTCATAAAAATATGCTTTGGACAAGTACGTTTATTGGTCAGGTAATACTGGTGGTGGTGTAGATATGCCTTTCTTTATTTGCTGCCTGCAGCAAAAAGGTTTTTGTCTTTTAGACAGCAGGCTTTTTCGGGTACTCCGTGTCCTCCCACATTCCAAAAACATAAATGTTAGATTATTTGGTTGCTCTAAAACTGCTCTTAGGCATGAATGTATGTGTCTGTTCTGACCTGTGATGGACATGGAGAATAATGAGGTAGAGAAAGTATTCACCATTAGTGTTTCCTGGAAAGCCATAGACAAAGATGACATTGCTTTTAGCACAAAGCTGAGTTCCAAGTAATGTTGAAACACTAATGTCTTTTTGGGAATAACTATTAAAAAAAAATAAGAGTAAACTGATATAACCATCAGCCAGAAAGTAGCCTGACACATACAGTATTTAAAACTGTAGGTTTATTTGTAAAGATAAAGATATATTGCTTTGTACAGGTTCCAATTTCACTGAAGTGGCTTGTCTAATTTGAAAATGTGGTCTTGATTTAATAAAGTCAGTCACATATTTATGGTACTATGATGAGATATCCTTTTTGTAGAGCAAAACTGCCCTGCCTTGGCACATGCAGGCAGCCATCTTCTTTATACATTACAAGTCAGAACACATGAAAAAAGAAAAGAAAATTGCCTCATGCCAAATTATTCTCTGAAATAAAACATAACAACAACAACAAAAAAGAAATAGAAATGGTTAAGACTTTTTCCAAATCACGCTTTTTGAAGACACATATGAACATTCGGAAAATTGCGGCTACAGATGCAGACAAATTCCCTGGCACCCTAGGTAAAGATTTGTAACTACACTGAATAATCAATAAATTTTTAATTGAATTAAAAGCTAATTTTTTCTAAAAGTTTCAGTCTGACTTATTTTCTGCAATAAAGGATTTATTTTAAGGTTTTTTACACACCTTTGTGAAGGATACCAATATAAAAGGTCGGCACTGAATTTGCTGCAACAGCTGATCTCGACTTTCTGAATTTGAGACATCATAAAAGATATTAATGCTCAGCATTAAACACTGTGCAAACAAAAAGTAATCATGGCAGGATAGACCAGCATTTATGGTACTTAGTAAGTCTTTTTAACAAATGTCTTAAGCATACAAACTCCAGTAAATGATGTTGAAGAGCAGATAAGCCATGGGGAAGATGACTCTAGAGTACGAGTCAATCATGTAACTGTTGCTCCTGATGAAGCTCAGGTTGTATTTCAGTGTGTTCCTGCGACGGAGTCTGGTTCCCTCTGTGGGTGCAGAAACGGTGGAGTTTCGAGACTGGGTGTTTCTGTCTGTATTCGGGGTGATGGAGACCTCTGGGAAAGAAACCAGGTCAATGTCGTTATCGTGGAAACACCCATCAAAGGCCATGGCTTGGGTGGCATCGAAATTACTGGGGATCTGCAGTGAGGGGAAACCAGAGCGAACGACTTGAAGATTAAAATAATTACAAAAGCTTTAAGAAGATGGGAGAATTGAAAATTGAATGGGACCTTAGCATTCTTCAGCTTCTTCATCTCCTCCACCGTGGTGAAATAGTTGACAGCAGCGTACTCGATGACAGAGAGAAAGACGAACAGGAAGCTTGCCCACAAGTAGATGTCTACGGCTTTGACGTAAGACACTTGTGGCATAGAGGCAGAGACACCAGTGATGATGGTGGACATGGTCAAAACGGTGGTGATGCCTGCACACACACATACACACATACAAAAGAAAATATGTATGAATTATATGTACAACTTCATATATGCATGTACAACTGAAGCCCAATAGCTTTCATTATGAAACTACCAATGTTTTCAGTAATTAATTAATACTGAATCATTACTTAGGCAATTTCATCCATATTAGTACAGCTCCGTGGGTATTTTGCTGTTTTGGAAACTGAATAAATTGTGGTGCATTAAAATCTAAGTAAACAGTTTCTGGCACCAACAAGGATGTTAAAGTTACTTCAATCTCCTTCCAGAACCCTTCTCATTCTCAGTTTGAATTTCATCAAGTTATCTTTAACATCTTCAACATCTAAATTGCCAAATGCATTGAGTTGCTGCCCTGTGATTGTCTGTTTGTTCTAACGACCAATCCGGTCGGTGTGGTTTTATTTTTCTTACCTAGAACCCCTTCTGTGTCCTTTGCATCTTGTTTTAAGAGGCATAAGGAGACACCCTGAATTTCGCAAAGTTTTGTTTTTATTTATTGATTATATTATCTCAACATTCAATAGTTGGTTATCATCTTTAAATCATAATTATTAAAGCAGAGATAAACTATGCAAGAAAAACCTAAAAATAATCAGATGGGGCTAGTCAATATACAAATCAACATTTTGTTTCCATCCTCTTCTTTACATTAAATCACAAGAAAAGTGATTTTTCTCTGTGAATAATTACTTTAATTGATCTTTGCAAAAGGTGTTTTTCCATAGACTGTGGTTGTACATTTTCTCATTACCCAATGAGACACGAGCAGGTACGGCTCTCCTATCTATCCAGAAGGACACCCATGACAGCATCACCATCAGCATGGTCGGAAAGTAGGTCTGAAGCATGAAGAAGAAAATGTGCCTCCTTAGGATGAAGTTTATGTAGAGTCGATTGTACCAACCTGAAACAGTGCAAAAATGCAGAGCAAAACAACCATCAGGAGAAAAAAGGAAAAATGTGCCACCATAATTCTGAAAAACAAACCAAAATGCACATTGAATCTTGTCATCTAAATGTCTGTGAGGCGGACCCCCTTTTCACTTCTAAGACTTAAATCTTTTGTTTTGATAAAGCTTATTTAAAGTGTTATCCATAGCTATCTCTGCAGTTACGCTGCTGGAGGTTGGTGGTGTTGCCACTACGTTCTCTACATACATGCTACAGCAGATCCAATGTTTCTGTGTTCGGTTGTGACACCTTGCCTGGGATATGCTGCATCAGCAGTTTCTGAAAAAATGTTTATAATTGCTCTCTGACATTTAGTTCTATCTTTCTGCTGCAAAGTTAATGACTCTACTGGATATATAATCTGCTTTTGCAACATGCTAATTCAGGAGAAAGGATTACTGCAAAAGAAATTGACACAATCAGCTGGGCTTCCTTAGAAAACTCCACAAAACAGAACCTGAATTCAGGAATTCGGTACTTTGAGATGAGATTCCACATAAATCACCTGACCTGATGAAAATCAACATCGTTTAGATATTTACATTAATAATTTTCAACAATTATCCATTAAATAAGTATTTTATTATCTCAATATTACAACAACTCAATACATATTAACATAGAACAATATTGATTGAAAAATAATCTTTTGAGTGCTGTTTAGTGTCAGCTTTCCCACAAAGAGCTATGAAAATCAATATTTTTTCTTTTACCTAAGGGCTACGATGAGGCTTGCTGTGTCCATTCATTATTCTATTTTCAGCTGTACAGTTTTAACTCAATGTAATATTTGTTTTTGTGAATCTTCCAAGAAGGTTGAAACCCAAATATGTGCTTTAAGGAATCGCTACTGAGAGCTTGAAACAAAACGCCCCATTGGAAGTTGATTTTATGAAAAAAAAAAAAAAAAACTAAGTTGTTTCTTTTATACATATATACAAAGCCAACATGTAACATTATTCAAATTATTATCTTGGCAAGCTACAACACAGAAAAAAAAAAAAATTACATTACAGGAGCTCTCTGGTTGTCTCTAAAGTGGACACAGCTCAGAGAGCCCCAGCCTCACATACCAGTGCTGCTGTAGAAGGCAAGCCCAAAGGAAGGCTGGAAGTCTTCAATAAAAAACTGAGAGAGCACTATCTCATCAGTCCTTAATGAATCGTTCCCGTTCTTCCAGTAGAGCATTAGGTCGTTCTCATTGTAAGCATCTTAAAGAGAGGAGAGAAGGAAGAGTGGGAGGAGAGATTCACGTTTTGCCTCTCTTAGAAGAAACATGGGTGTTTTTCTCAGAGGAAAGGAGAAATTGTTTTAAGCTGGATGTCTGCCTTTCCTCTAAGATCAAGCTCCATGATGTGAATGTATGGCAATAACAGAGAGAGAACGCACTGAAAATACAGAAAACCCACAGAACATTTGAATAAGACTGTCAAAAAATGTCTAAAGACAATCATCTACGGCGTATTGCAAAAGTATTAATTCCCCTCCAAGTTCACATTTCATCAAGTTACACCCAAAACCTCAATGCATGACATGGGAATTTTAAATAATAGTGAGTGCATCTTAGTGAAGTAGAAGGAAAATGATACACTGCAGTTTATCCAGATGAACAGACATATTTTAGTAGGTTTCACAGTTGTGTCATACGCCTTCCATTTTCAGATGAAGAATTGAAGAGTTAATCAAAGTTTTGAAGATTGCTATATGACCTAGCCTAGCTTTTAACTTCTCAGTGGTCTTTTATGGTCTTCATGATGTTTCTTGTTCACCAATATTTACTTATAGTCCTCAGATTACTTCAGAGAACAACTGGTTTGAGAGGTGACAGCGTAAAGGAAGCAGATCCACTTTGTTCCACTTCTCAATTATGCACTACTTTTTGCTGGTCTGTCAAATAACGTCAGTAAACTACAGTGAAAGTTGGAGTTGTAATGTGACGAAATGTAAGAAGTGTGTGGGTGCAAGTCACAGCAGCACAGAAGAAACAAAACAAACTAACATAGTCTTATTTACGCCAAAAAATAAAAGTTAGTTAGAGTTTACTTTCCGATTCCGTTCCACTGCTATATGAACTGAAATAGCGGCGCATTTTCTGGACCACATCTTCCGATGCAAAACTATGTAAAAGCTTTACTAAAGGCTGTAGAATATTTTTATAACTAAAATAACTAATAATAGTGGAATTATGTTTTACTGTGAACAGCATTAGATGTCCGAGATGTTCCCTCTACTTCTGGTTGATACTCACAGCTCTCCAGCTCCAGAGAGCAGTTCTGTGTGTCCAGAGGAAAACTACTGAAGTCCATCGAGCAGAGAGCGGTCACAGTGATCCTAAAACACAACTTAAAGTTACATAAACACCCACATCATTCAAATCACTCAATTTGATCAACTTTGTTAACCCAAAAGCAAAAAAGAAAACATTGCATCTGGTTTTATATGTAGCAACTTTCAATGACAGTTTGTGACTTCAGCAAGAGGATGCCATAATTTTGACATCTGCAGATGAAACTCATATCATCAATTCTGTGAAAACAAATTTTCTACCTTCTCATGTTACTCTTACTCTCTGCGCACTGCTCCCAGCTTGTCTCATATTTTGTCCCAAAATTTTTTTTTATAACATCTGTCTCAAAATATTGGACAACCAGCCTAAGTCAATCGATTGATCCCCAAGTCCTTGGGGGAAATATTAAGTAGACTGGTGAGAAGAGGAATAGAGCAGGAGAAAAATAAAGTTTATTATAAATAAAGAAGAATAACAAAGGCAACCTGTGTGACTGGGGAGTTTTTAATGACAGTAAATAGTCAATGTTTTTATTTTTTTTTAATCTTGCCAGTGGATGCAAATCATTTTGTCCCAACATATTTCTGTACTTTAGCAGTTTTGGTTCTTTCATAGCCATCTTTTTTAGATGTTTTGACTACTTATAATTGAAACTCATTTTCTATTACCTAGTCATGTCTACTGTTAGTTATATGACAGCAGTGAATATCATGTGAGATGGGGACCATTCAGTTATTTTGGATCAATCAGGTGCCACAGTCTGGCACTAAGAGTCAAATAGCCCACCTGTGAATCGGTATCTTTACCTATGCCAGTATGTATGCAGGAGGTGGATCTGTTACTGCATATGTTGCAGTTTTTGCCTGATCAGGGTGGATAAACAGCTAGAAGCAACAGCAGGATGAATATATAGTTTATGATATAAAGTTTACATCTAAATAGTGAGAAAAGGGTTGCTATCCAAGGGCTCAATGACTACAGGTCTTTTTACCTCACACTGTAGAGAATATTTCCATCTGGAAAAACCCTCAGCATGATGTTCTCCATAGTTGTATCATGGATAAACGAACGTTTTGAATGGACAAAGAACACATCTGGAACCCAAATTTTCTTGACGAGACGTGCGTCGAAGGTTCGACTTTTGTTGCTGCTGGAGGGGAAAGCCAGCCGATCATCCTGCCAGTAATGCCTCAAGTAGAGGGTCATGGTGAAGTCCTGAAGAAGAGCGAAGAAAAGGGAAACAGAAAAAATAAATAAACATTAATCGGGCTGAACGGTTTATGTAAACTAGAGGAATGACAGAGGTGCATACCATGTTTACTTCAGATATGCTGTCAATGCTCTCCACCTGGACGTCTACTCCAACTGGAAGAGCAGAACCTGAAAAAATTAGAACAAGATTTAAGATAAAATATTCTCCAAATGATTTGCCTTTTCATCCCACAAAGTTATGCATGTCAATGATATACATAAATATTTTATGTCAGACTCACTTCTATTAATAGTGAATCAAGTTTCTATTTGGGCCAGCTGACTAAAATGATACCCTAAATGATTAAACCAATTTACTATAAACGTCTCCTACTAGAAAATAATATTTACTGAATTTGCATAACCACCTTTTCACTAGATTATAAGATCTGTGAGAATAAACAAATGAGAGAGATCCTCATAAATACTAAAACTGCATATGTGTAATTTGGGAGGTTATTTTATCTTCTGTAGTAACATTACCTCAACAAAAAAAGTTTATTTGTATTGCACATATTACCAGTGAGACAGTACAAAGTGTTTTATAAGACGAATCCCCAAACACAATAAACGATAATGACAACATTAAACAGCAAACAAGTAACAAATCTTTGTCATCACATATGAAGACTAGAATTAACCAACATACCAGTTATTACTAACCAAAAGTAACTCTGATTTTTAGCTTTGATTTAAAAGAATTCAGTTTTTCAACATTTTCATAACTTTCTGGAAGTTTTTTTTCCAGATTAGGAGAGGCTAAGAACTGAATGCTGTTTTTAATTTGGCTCTGATTCTGGAGATTCAGAGCACATTTGAACAAGAAGCCCTGGGTGGTTTTGAAGGTTGATAAGACAACAGATATTTCATGCATTTCTGTGATTTATGAACTAGCAGAAGCATTCAAGGACTTCAGAATTAGGGTGATTGGGGTGAAAACAAAACCTTTAAGCAGTTGTGTTTTGTCAGATTTGTCTCAATCCTATACATAAATAGGATTGCCTGCATTCATTAACCAGCAGATTTGTTATGTTTTAGCAGGACCTTAGCTGCTGTAAAGGTACAGAATCTGAAGGATGATGCATGAGTGTAGATTGTGTGACCTATTTTCCAGTACAAAATTTGTTTTCTGAAACTTGCTTAATCTGACAAATGTGCTACAAGATCCTCTCAAAAAAACATTGAAGAGTTATAGAGTTAACAACTTGCATGGATTATTATTATTATTATTATTTTTGTTTAGTTTATGTTCTGTAGCTGTCTATTTCAGTTGGAGTTCTCCCATAATCCTGCATGCACCAAGAAAAAAAAATAATCAGTGCTTATAACAATCCCATCAGTAAGATTTTCACTTCACATGACCTGAGTAAACCCTGAACAGTACCAGGAGCAAATGCTAAATGTACAGAGAGGCAGGAAAACAAACAGGGCTAGATGAGCTGCAGCTGGTTTAACTGCATATGTCAGAAATACAACAGAGGGATGGAAAAACTACATAAAAGACATAAAACACTGCAAAAAACTTTGCGTTAGAGCTGTAGTTTCTTATTACGACCATCATGCTTGTTAAATCATCATCCAGTAGCAGAACATGTGCAACATACTGTATGATGTGCAGTTTGCACATGCACCTCTAAAAGTGCCATTACCTAATGAGGATAAATACTCAGGGCACAACTGCAATCTAATAGTGGAATGGATTATATTTAGACAGAGGGGGGTCCACACACTAAGGTCTTTTTTTATCAGCATCAATGATCTGCGGCTGAAAAAATAAAGTACAAACTAAATGGAAATATAAAAGTATTATGAGAGAAATTCGACAAAGTTACATGGGAGCTTTATCACTATAATGATGTCAACAAATTTCACCAGCCAATATTCTGGTCCCTATTGTGTTTCTACTGTCTCAAATGCTTGATGGACTGTTACAGATCTTAGCTATTTTTACTTTAGTTGGTGCATAAAATCATGAAATTGCAAGTACTCAAGGGTCACAATAGCAAAAACAAAAGTAACTTTTTAATAAAAATGATTCAAAAATCATTTTCAAAAGAAACAAAAAGGGTTTCACATGTTTGTCTTATTTTTAAAAAAGGCATGCAATGTTGCTATTTTCCATTTTGTTGGTCTATTCTCATCGATAAGATTGAAATATGAGTATCCCTTGTTTAAATATTTTTATATTATCTTGTCAAATTTAGTGAGCGCACCCAGATCTGCTTTAGAGTAAAAGTTGCTCCATGTTTGTGGTCCTAACTTCTACACAAGCATTAAAAAAAATTGAAATAAAAAATCATTGCTGATAAAACATAAAAACTTTGAGTTGCACCCAACCTTTTTTGTTTAAAGAAGATTTTTTTATCACAAAAAGTGACTATCAGATCAATCGCATATGCCATTATCAGAGGCCACACGAATTCATTCCAATGGCAGAAAAGGTTACACTTTAGGCATTTTAAAAATGACGTGTAAACACGATTTACACAAAGGCACATATTTGCAAAATGTACCTTTAGAAAATACCTATAGTTTCTGATTATTTTTCCCTCTAGTCACTTTATGCCTTTGCAGTTTCAGTCCTTTTATACCACATTTTTTTCAGGTATGAAAAGGAGCCATCTACCATGGATGAAAGGCATGACTAAAATGGGGCTATGATTTGCCAAAGGTCTCACCTGGAATCTCCCGTAAAGTATAATATGTTAAAGTGTTGACCATTTTTTGGATTTATTCTGGAATGCTAGGTCTCAACTTGACTCATGGTGAAACATTCTTGTTTTAATTGAGCTTGGGGTTAATCAAAAGTGTGGTTTTCGCATTTGTATGTGTCCTGGTGGTTCTTATTCCTTCTGAAAGACACGCAGATAATCACCAATTAGTGCTTGGTCAGGCTTTTCTTGGAGCATACTTGTTATTTTAGGAGGATTCATTGGTGAAATTCAGAATAACATTACACTTATTGGAAATGTTTAGTTTTGTTCAAGTAACTTACTGGTTTTTAGAGTGAGAATCTAGAAAACATGTCATTATTTCTTTCTTTTCATTTTTATGTAAATTGATTTAAAAAAAAATTATAAAATGTAATCACATTTGAAACACATAAGCATAAGATAATAATGTTTTTTTTAATCCGGGAGGCTATTCTAAAGGTTATGCAACTATAAATCAGATCATTTTCATGTAATACTAAAATAAAGTAAATAAAATGCAGTTATAGTACATATAGAAATTGTCCATTTAAACTTGTAATAATCCACACAATGAGGGAATAGTATTGTCACAGAAATGTATATATACCTTGTTTACAACATGGACACATTTATTGCAATATTCCAGTATTTCTATTGTGCCAAAATTCATTGTGAATAAAAAAAGTGAACTATCCTTAAAAGTGTAGAAAGGCGCAGAATTAGGAACACAGTTCAGATTATTTTCTCTGCAGCGCTGTAGTCTGGTGCCTGGGACCAGACAATCCCAGGCACCAGACAATCTAGGTCAACCAGGTTTTTTGTGTTAGGCGCTGCTTATTTATGGTAGTCAAGCACAATAACCCACATAGTCGACTACATTATCTGGAAAACAAATATTTATTAAAACAGAACAAGAACAATACATTTAAATGTTGAGTGGACCAGTTAAAATGTGTAACTCAAAAGCAGATTTTTGTTTGTTTTTAACAGTGGAACTACTTAAGAGTAATATATAAATAAACAAAACTATATTAATTAAGCTGAGCTTTCTTACCTCCAAAGCCTGGACGCATGGCAAAATCATGATCTTCAATCCTTAGTAGCTGCTCAGATTTAATTAGCAGGGACTTTGTGCTGTCCAGCTTTTTCATCTTAAGATCCACCCGTCTAGAAAAAATAAATAAAAAAAAGATCAAATGACAGATCAGTTAGTCAATCTCTAACAAAAACACACTCTAAACAGAAGCAACATCTGTCTGGGAGAGTGAGTGACGGCTAATTGCTCTTTAGCCCTGATTAAAACCGAGAGCCTTGGCCCAAATAAAATCAGTTACATTCAGGGCACTGGCATTTGTAATTGGGTCAAACATAATGTGGTAACGCTCGTTTATCTGCCTCCTGAGGTGATTAGTGTCTTCCTAGAAACAATCCAAAGCTGGCTTTGATAACATGCACAACAATGTCTTCGTGCAGAAATAAATTTAAAAATATCTCCAGTCACATATTTCACTGCCAGTTCTGACCTGGATTCACCTACATGGTATTGATGGTGTCACAGGGATCCATTATGCAAGCAAGAGCTGAGATAACTACCATTCGGAAGAGACTGGATAATGTAAGTTGTACCTGGAAAAATAAGACGAATCTTACCCTCCATGCTTTGCTTTAGTGTTCTCCCCAACATAGACCTCTTTGTGCCGTTTCTTGTTTGCAAAAGTGCTGCTGTTGAGCTGAGTGACAGGCCACAGCCAGGCCAAAACCATCAGTCTCAAGGCCAGGAGGGCCAGTCTCATGATTGAGCAGGGGCTTCAGATGCAAGAGGAACCCGAACGTCCCTCCCAGTATTTCAGTGTCTCAACCAGACACGGCTGTCCCGGTCTCCTAGTGACACGTCCATGTCCCGGGTGCATTCATTCTGTCCTGCCAGGCAAACACCAGGTCATATCTACCTTATCTTTTACTCTCATATCCCATAACATGGTGAACATCAGTGGAGATATCCAGCAGCTCAGCGCCAGTGTACGAGCATCCTCCTGGCTGAGTTTGCCTGTCACAGTGCCATCCCTCTGCTTATGTGTCCTGACGCAACATGTTGCTCCGACTCCCCCACTGTCCCCACCCCTCTGATTTAAAACCAAATATCAATTTGTTCCTATAATGACAAAGGAATACCATTAATTCCTCCCTAATCTTCTTTTCTGTGGGTGGTGAAATCTTTCAGTAACCTACAAACTGGAGGCAATGCAGGGTGGGGGAAGCGCATAATACAAACACCAGTTTCATCATCGTCCAGGCCAGATGAAAATAAAAACCCTGTAGCCTAGTTTTATACGTTGCAGGATTTTCCAATACAAAGTTGCGCTTGGCTGCGGTGAGAGGACGCAAATGATCCTATCAAGAGGAGTCAGATGTGAGCATATGTCTGCAGTAGCTTCAGTAAACACTGAACTTATGGCCTCTGGTTGTTTAGCATGTAAGCCTGATCATATGAGCCCACAACTGTTCTGGCTTCATCTCGGATCAGAGAATTGAAGGATGTTCAACTGGAGACCTCTTTTAATATAACTTTGTTACTTTTTGAGTTTGAAGCGAAAAAGATTAGAAAGCGAGATTCAGCAAAATGGAAGCAAACGCAAAAAAACATTAACTTCCTTCCTGCTGATAGACACGTGGTGAGAAAGATAAAACCTCAGAGCATTAGGATTAATGTAAATTAAAAATCTGATGTCCGATTTGCCCCACTTAGAGTTTCCGACCACCGTTGCAGATTTTTGTTTAGATTGTACAGCACTCATTAAAAACAGCAGTGATGCACACAGAGTACTAGCAGGTCTACCTGCTGGCTGATGTTGCGCTTTAAAATTTCAGCTTATACTGTATTACAAAGGTTTATATTCTGGGGAGCTTTTTCTTGAATAAACACATAAAGAAAAATGTAATTATACAACACAAATCCCAAAAAATCAACAAGGGTCACCACATATTTATGACATTTGTACAAGCAAAACATTATGCACTTGGTGGCAGCAAGTTTGTGGTTGTGTAAATGCATGAAAAGAAGAGTGAGAGACACAGTGAGACAATTTACAATCCATGAGAGTAAAAGCTTCATGATAAAGGTTTAGTGTGGAAAAATTGCAAGAAAATATATTTGAAATAAATTTTGAAAAAGCTAATGAAACAGAGCTACAGTTGCACTGATATAACTCAGCATTGTTGGCGCGGTACTAGTAGCATGCTCCCTTTAATCTGGGATTAAAGTTGAATGAGGGCAGAGATGAGCAACGCCATCTTCAAGAATCAAGCACGTGGATCTTGGTACACTCAAACATGTGACCCTGCAGCTGCAGGACAGCTGTTCATATTTGACCTGACATCTCATCTCTGTCCCATAGAGGTCATCAAAAGAGTATTGAAAAGGGGACCACCAGATCTAATATTTTACAAATATGTTTGTTTGTTTTTAATCTATCTATCCATCCATCATCTCATTCAGGGTCGGGAATATCTGGAGGCTATATCAACTGTCACAGGACAGGAAACAGATGTGCAGGGCAAACGATTGCTGCAGCATTTTTTGAAGGATATAATTGATTAAACTAGATTTAGAAGTTCATGGAAAGTATTAGGACACAATGCGGGCAGTGTCAAATTAGTATATTTTCAAAAAATGACTATTATGTTGTTTTCCTTTTTCACTTTGGTTAGCAAAAAAAACAATTTTCTAATTTTATTCACACCAAAACTTCTCTCTTCTAGTTCCTTCCTGACTCACTAAATGTACACTGCATTTGCTTTAGCTTAGCTGCTATGGTGTGAACTCATTTTTAGGTCACAAAAGATAGAAGGTGTTTTTAGCAGACTACTTCAGAAGAGGTGTGAAGTGTTGTGCCCTGCACCAAGAAGCTGGTTAAACTTTTACCTGCTGGGTTAATTAGTCCATGTTTCATTAGTGTTAGGAAGGATGTAAAGTGGAATCACACAGAAACAGCTCACTGCACACCAGCGTGTTTTCACACACACAGCTGTGAAAGACTGTTACAGGTTTAACACCTCTGTGGAAAGTGACTAACATGGCAGAAATGCAAGGACTTATCCTCATGCTGCTACTTTTCTCAGGAAAGTTATTGTTGACAAATTCAAAAGGTATGTATTTTTTATGACATTCTTTAATTATGAACAAAGATACGTAAGCAGTGTTTTAAAACTGGTTAAATAAATCAAATAAATCACCAGGTAAAAAAAGATGCACACAACTGCATGCATGTTTGCCAGTTATTGTGTTATTGCTATAATTTTCAAAACAAAAACAAAACAAAGAAATACTATTTTGTTCTTGGTGCAAAAGCAAATTCCTCCTTTGTTCAAAATGATGAAATATTGAGTAAAAACAGCAAAAGAAAAACAAAATGTCTTCAAAAACATGTGACTGAGATTATAATCAGAGGAACCTGCAGTACCCTTTCTTTGTATTGTTATGTCATAAATACAGGGCGAATGCTCAGATTTAGCTATCAAAATTATACACTTTCTAGCTATTTTCAGCAAACTGTGAACACATTTAACTAACATAAAACCTGTGCTCTTAAATCTTTATAATAACTGTATGTTTTCAGTCTTGTTACCAGACTTGAATGTCACTTGCATCATCCAAGATGACTGTGTCCTGCCATGCAGCTTTAGACCCACATTCACAGTGGTAATCCACTGGTACAAGCAGCAAATCCCTGTTCACAGCTACTACTACCACAAAGATCAGTTTGGACTCCAAAACAAGCACTTCAGTGGCAGAACGTCGCTCTTCAACTCCCACATCCCTCAAGGCAATGCCTCACTGCTTCTAAGAAGGGTTAAAGTTCAGGACAAGGGCAGGTACAAGTGCTACACGAGCACACGCAAAGGCAACCAGGAGATGTTTGTCAACTTGGGGCTAAAAGGTTTGTACGGCTTGTCATGAAATTATTTTGCCTGTTTCAGAGTCTTTCTCTGTTCAGAACATCTTGCACCTTTTTCCACATTTTTTTTCAGCAGCTTTGTTGTACTAGAGAGTTTGTCAAAAACTACCCAAACTCTGGATTACCAAAAGAGAGGCATTATATATAATTAAAGTTCTATATAGAATATGTGCTAAAACACTGGAGAGCTGATTTTCACTTCAAATTTATGTGGAGGGAAGGTTTAGTGGAAAGCCAACTGTGTGTAAAGTTCATGTTGGTTGTCTACCCCATTAACCCACTGCAAAAGTAGAGAACAAGGGCATTGAAGTGCAGCAGAAAAGCACCATTAAGAGGCGATTAGACTAAAAACAGTTGTTATGTTGAAAGCCAGTGCTGAAACATATCACTAAGCTCTAAGAATAGATTAAATCTTTGTCCACCCTTCTCTGTCTTTCTCCTGGCATTAAAACAGCATCCTGGTTATTTCTGGCTGCCCCTTCCACAAACTGCACCATATGACCTGAAAGTTTAGACTGTTTTCTTCTACTTTTCCCCCAGCTCCCATCCAGTCAGTAACCATGGAAATGAGCGATGAGATGGTCACTTGCACCTCTCACAACATTTACCCCATGCCGCAGGTAATGTGGGCCACGGAGCCCCCCTCAGCTCAGAAGGCTCTGGAAAATTCCACCATCAGGATCACTGATCACAAGGGCCTGTTCACTGTGGAGAGCATACTGAGAATTGTGGGTAATCTATCCGACCGCACGTATTTTTGCTCTTTCATGTCAGCTGACAGAAACCAGGTGTGGACAGCTTCTCGGAAGAACCAAGGTGCATCCTGTAAACTTTGTCATAGATTAGTCATAAAGAAACATTTTTATATAAATAACAGGCAATAACAACACGTTTCCTTTTGAATTCAGAAAATATAACTCATGAAGAGGGACACCCACTGTCCATCTCATGCATGGCTCCACTAAGTCTTGAGAATTTCTCCCTCACGTGGACCATCTCCTCTCTCGCGGAGCAGACTCTGATCTTAAAATACGACAACAGAACAGGACACATGGTCAACCTGTGGGAGGGTCAAGCTGTCCTTGACCAGGACCAGCTTCTGCAAGGAGATGGGTCACTCCTGCTCAGCAGGCCAGACAGTATGGAACACTCTGGAACGTACACCTGTACCTTCTCAAGTTTGCAGAGCAGGCACATCGTTCAGACCAAGGTCAACATCACTGTTGCATTAATAAGTGAGTTTGAGATTTTTCTTTTTTTTCTCTGCATTCAGATTGTTAATATCATTTGTGCACCACAGTCAATAAGCAGAGGCATCTTAGTAAAAGAAATGTGTATTTCAGGTGTGGACAAAAAGAGCCAGCAGAGGTCGTGGTGGAGCACTGCAGCATCCGCAGCTTTCGTCTTGTTCACAATTATTGTAGCTCTACCTCAGTGTGCTAGACAAAGAGGTATGTATGCAGTTAAGCTCAAAATTATTAACACCCCAGTGGATTCAAATCTAAAGTATCTCCCAAACCTGAGACTGATATAATTAGTACCAATACCTGAGCTTTATATCATGTTATAATGTTATTCGCTCATCAAAGACATACTTGGAGTGTTGCTTTAATTCCTTCATGCATGTTTGAGTTTTCCTTCAATCTCCCATGACAAGCATTTGGGGCTGTCTAAATATTTGCTCATACAAAGTGTTTTCTGTTTACCAAAAGCTCATTGAAGCTTCAGTCTAGTAGAACACCCCTCTCCCATGTCTCCCCAACACAGCTGCTCAACTAGACTAGTGGCAGCAGCAATTAACAAACACCTAGTGGAACTGCGTGTCTGCTGAGCTCATCATAGGTACTGCGATGCTTCTATGACTGGTCGTAAGCAACAAAATGGAGGAGCATGTTATGATGGTGTGCAGAAGGTGAAATGAAGAAAAGAGCACTCTCTTCTTTACTTCTCTTCTTTCTCCTGAAACAAGAGCTTCTTAAAGACACAGAGGTCAATTTCAGAGCATCAAATTGTGTTTTGTTTGATATATAACGTTTTATTAACAACTGAACGCAGCCTATACTTGGTTGTGCTATAAAATTCTACTTTGTGCCTGCAAAATACATAACACCACCCCTTTAATAAATTTGGCGCTGATTCAAAAGTTGGATTTGGATAATTAGAAAAATACATACTACTGAGTACTGTGTTTGGAGAAGAAATAAGTAATTGTGAAATTGTCACAATTGTTGGAAACACAGTAGAACTGTGAGGTTAGTGTTTGTGTCAAATAATATTTTTAATGAATGTAATTTGCAAGATGAATGAAGTATTATTGGATGTCTGCTCTTGACCCTAATATTTAATTGTTATCTGTTAATTAATTGTATGAACTGGACCGAGTGACTGTTTGTTTTAAATAGACTAATCTGTCTATTTAAAACAGGTCAGTCTTGAAAAGAGACCTTGTGTCTCAGTGAGATTTTACTGCATAGATATAGGTGAAATTAAAAAAAAAACCCTAAACGGCCATATAGATATACTGCATTAAAAAAGTACAATAAGCCTGTCTTCAAATGTTGGTTTAGGAGCGAAGCCAAGTGTGTCTGTTGAGTCAATCAACTTGGAAAATAGCATATGTTTGACCACAAGGTGTCACTGTCTGTATCAAAGCCTTGTCATAAAACAGAAGTTTTAATTTGAGGGAAAAAAATGCAAAGTAACTTTCTGGGGTTTATTAAACAATAATGTGTGCTTACTGAACGGGGTAAGTTCAACGTTTCAAACTTGAATTAAAAACATGAAATGTTAAAAACAAGAGTTCATGTACTTTTTTGTTTTTTGCTTTGTTTTATTTTGTTTTTTAATACAGCACTGGAGGCCAGAAAAGTCTCACACACATTAAATGGAGCTGGGCTTGTTGAAGATGGACTTCGGCTTTGCAAAGATCTAAACTCCTCAACTTCATGCAAGGTAGAACAACCTGGTGCTGGATGCAATAGGCAGTCAGCACATTTTGAAGTGCATGAGGAACAAAGTGATGTCAACAGAGCAGAGAGCTGCAACGGGACGTCAGGGACAGATTCTGACCATGAAAAAGAGGAAAACCCACAAGAATCCCCTGTTGAAGAACACGAGGTTCCACAGTCTGAATGCTTTGAAAATAATGGTATAAAAACACTGGGCCTAAACTTTATTTAACAGAAACAAGGCCCACACTTCAGATTTGAAGCATCTGGTTGTAAAGAAACAAGAAGGCTTATTTCAAAGAGATCCATCCAGTTGAGACAGATGATTCTTGGGAGTATTTATTGTTATTCCTTTCAGTTTATAGTAAATATCTGACTGTGTGACATTATGTGATTAAAATTTGTTCTTTTTCCTGTACTCTATAAAATAAAGATAAACATCTATTGCTTTTTGAGTATGGTGCTAAAAGTCTGGTTACAAAAGTTTTCTTGTGATAGAGGTTTTTTTTTTAACCTCCTTTACTTTGATACTATAAAATACAATCCAATACAAGAGGTCACCTAATTAGAGTACAAAAGTGTCATAGGTACATCGTGCCTGTTTGATCCTCTTTAATCAAACTTTGATTTGATTAAACAGTTTGCCTAGAAAGTCCAATTTCTTTGGTGCAGGTGTGAATGCGTAATTGAACTCTAATGCAAACTAAAAAAGCAAACTTAAAACACTCTCTGTTCAATTGAAGTGAAATCTGGTTAGCACCATAAAATACATTGGTGAATGCCAAGTGGACAGGAAATCGCTCCAAAAACAGGAAGCATACTACAGCACAGGGCATTCTGGGTAAATACAACCAAAACAAAAGCTTTCCACCATGGCTCGTGGTCAGACATGGAGTGAAGAGGAGGTAAAAGCCCTCATAAAAATATGGTCAGACGAAAATGTGTTGCAGTTACTGCTGACCACTCACAAAAACAAACAGGTTTTTAAGCTAATTAGTGGGGACATGGAGGCTTTGGGATTCCCCCGCACAGCTTCACAGTGCCGCACCAAGGTAAAAAAACTTCGCCAACAATACGTGAAAATACGCAACATGGTTAGGAACAATCGCAGCACCGACCACGCGAAGGAGCAGTTTCCTTGGTATGATGAACTAGATGCCATGCTTGGCAACCTGCCGACAAGCAGCCAATATGTTTTGGAGTCCTGCAAGGAAGAGCCTCTGTCGCCATCCAGCCTGGAACTGAGCGACTCCGAATCCACAACGCAGGATCAAGACTCAGAAAAAGGGGGTAAGTGTGTAACTAAACTAAGTGATAGTCTTTGAGAAAAACTATTATTTTAACATTAAGCTCTATTATAAACGAGCAGTTACATCTTGCCAGTTTTGCGGTTATTTGTCCTATGAACACAGACTCATGAATAAATATGACTGTGATTTGTTTGTAACATTTTAATCAAGCAGATAAAAGTGCCGCCGACATTAAAGTTGAAGAGACGCCCACCACAATCTCCCTGCTGGATGAAGAAAGGAGCCGACCAAAAGTGACTGTACCTGGGGCTCAGAAAAGAAAGAAAGACACAAAGACTGATAAGTTTGAGAAAATGTTTGTGAGCTATCTGGATGAGAAAAGAAAAATGGATGAGGCTGAATGCGAAAGAATGAAGCAGGAACAAGCCTCTTTTGAGAACTTCTTAAAAATGCAGCAACAAGCTGAAGAAAGGCGTTTCCAGTTAATGCAAGAGCAGCAGAAGGCCAACAGCAAGATGTTCTTTCAGATGATGTCTAGTTTCCTTCATGCTGCAATGCCCCAATCCATGACTCCATCTACCCTGCAGCAGTCGATGGCCCCTCCTCCAGTCACACCTCCATTGTGGCCCTCTGCACATACTCACCACATTGACAACTCACCTTAGTTCAATGGCCACCAGCAAAACACACCAGGTAGCCCCCACACTGTACTTGCACCAGCCCAAACCCCACAGGGGCCAAACATGGCAACCACATCTCAGCTTTCAACATCTTTCGTTGTTCTTGTGACAATGACAATAAAGATTTATCTATCTATCTTCTGATTCAGGTGATGTCAACAGGGATGTCTTGGAGTTTAGTTCATAATATTGAAAAAAAAGGCCAAATTACTCTTTTGTGATGGTATCTGTTAATTGTTTTATTATATGTCAAAACAGTTTGAATGACCCATGTAAAAGTTATTCAAAGATACATATTGTGTTTTTCAGAAGAATTTGAACAAAAAGGTTGAACGTTCAATGTTGGACTATTGTGTTCCAATAAAAACAAAGGATGAACAAATTGTCTTTATTTTCCTGCAAAACTGCAACATATAAACACCTGTCTGATATAAAGTTACCAAACTATGTTTTTAAATCTAAAATAGTACAAAATTGTGTTAAAACAAGAACAAATAACACTCATTTACAAAATCATTGTAAGGTATGCACACAGAGCATCCCTAATTTGCTCCCCATTGCTAGCTGGAGGGTCAATCTCTGAATCTGCAAAGTCATCCACATTATCTGCAGGTTCTTCGTCTACCCACTCCTCGTTGGCAGTTTCACAATAATTATGTAGAATGCAACAGGCTGATATTATGTGGCTAACAAAGGAAATGTGGGCATCACACCTCTTGAGAAGGCACCTCCAGCGGCCCCTCAGTCGTCCAAACGCCCTTTCGACAGTCATTCTAGCCTGACTGAGTCTATAGTTGAAGTTTACCTGTGGTTGTGTTAAACCGTTCCCCTCTGGAAATGGTTTCACCAGCCAAGGCAGTAGTGGGTGTGCAGCATCTCCGAGAATGTGTAGGGGTATGTCCACATTGTTCAGTCTTTCTATCCAACCTGGGAACAGAGTCCCATTTTCACCTCTACTATACAAGGAAGAGTTGACTAAAACCCTTGCATCACTAACTTTTCCTGGACAGCCCACATTAATATCCCAGAATTTCATTTTGTTATCTACCACACCTTGCAGAATAACAGAGTACACATTTTTCCTGTTGTAATAGTCTACAGGATTCTCATCTGGTGCCATAATGCTTATATGAGTCCCATCAATTGCACCCGCAACCTGGGGTAACGCCCATTGATCCCTGAAGCCCTGGACAATTACCATAAGCTCTGCCTCAGAAGGGGTTTTTATATACAAAGGTTTCATTACCACGTTAATAGCAGTAACAACCTGTTGTGTGACACAACAGGCTGTAGAAATGCCAATGCCAAATAGGCGGGAGATGGCGCGATACTCCAGATTTGTTGCAAGCCTCCACAGACATATTGCAACCCGCTGCTCAACAGGAAGTGGACTACGAAAGTTAGTGTGCTGTCGTGTCAAACGTGGTCGGAGGATGTCACAAAGATGCAGAAAGGAGGTCCTTGTCATCCTGAAGTTTTTTTTCCAATCCACTTCATCCCAGGAGCTGCTAACGGCTTCCCACCAAGTTGATGGACGCGGTTGAACCCATATGGTCCTACAGAGACAAAAATACAAAAACATAAGTAGTAATTTCCCGTTTATTTAATCATTAACATAACGAAAGAAAGTCATTTCATATTAATTTGAAGGTTTTACTTTGCAAATAACTGAATATTAGATTAATCTAACAATACAACACGTTAATAATAATAGTTATATGTTAAATTTATTTATCCATTCATTATCTAAACACATTTATGCTTGCAGGATCGCGAAGGGATCTGGTGACTATCTTCAGTGACCAGTAAGCGAGCAGGGTACAAATTAAGTCAATAAATTCAATTCCGTTTCAACAAATGACATCTGGAGGGACTTTACAAAAAGGTATTTTTCAATTCAATCAGTATACATTCCAGTTAATCCTACTTAACAGAAAATTAAGCTCAGTTAATTGCTAAAATTAGTTTCCAAAGTTTCCGCGGAAACCTCAAATAGACAGGAGAACACGACATTCCAATTTACTGTTGAATGTTATGTGTATTGTTTCCACATGACATCACCCCTCCTCCATCAAGATTGTCTGTCGCAACCTTGATAGTACGGAAGCAGTTTTCTACTTCATTGATTGCAGGTAAGGGAACCGCAGTGCTTGGCTATTTTTGGATTCAAGGATGTAAAAACAAAGGTGATAAAAGAGTAAAGAGAAGTTTTCATTACATCCTGTGAAAGTGAGAAAACTTTGCTACAAAGCATCGACAAATGTGGTTGGCTAATGTACAGAAGAAATACATACTTGAGGCCATCTAATAGCCGACAGCACATAGTTGCTCTAATCATGCCATTAGCGAAAAAGGATATTTTCAAATGTTTTTAAGAATAATAAAAACTAGGGGTACACCGATTTCGTCAGGCAATTTATTGGCACCAATTTTCCTAATTTTGGGAGATCAGCCGATCTTATCCCACAATCTTATCTGTCTCACTAAAAAACTAAAATCAACCACTGTCCTCTTCTGCTCTTCTGTGAAGGAGGTTTTACTGATATAGCTTCTGCACGTTTAGTTAATGATTATCACCTCACTTTTAACATCATTTTCGCTTTACTTAGTGACATTTCAGACAAAAAGAAAGTCGCTATCGGCCAGAATCGGAATGGGCTTTTTAAAAATTGGCAAACAGTCAGAAAACTGCAATCGGTGCACCCCTAACCAAAACTGTAACTCTGTTGGTCAAAAGTATATTGAACAGCTTGTTTAACATAAAGGACAATATTAATGGATTATCGTTACGCTCTTAAAATGTAACCACACATATGAACAATTGTCATCACAGCTGATCATATCATTCTCCTCTTCGTTGTGTGGTTGTTGGTAAACAAAAATGACTGATTAGTTTTATAAGATGTTTTACTGTTAGACACTGATCTGGTTCTCCCGAACAACAAAGAAAACCTTATAAATAAAGTTACGCCTTGGTAATGCTCCTCCTTTGTAAAGTTATTTGCAGGTTGCAAACCAAAATGGGGCGTTTCCGGGGTTGCGCACTTCCGGCCCGGTGTTGCGGAAACTATCTTTTGTTTGATGTTGGACAACAGATTCAATAAGTTATTTTTGATATGTGTAACGTTACTGAGCAACAATTTTAATAAAAGTACTCATATCTTGTACCTTTGTTGACGTCTGTATAAGGTGGACATGAGCATCACTACCATGAAGTTGGACGCACGTCGCCTCATGCGGAGCCGTTTCATCCGCCTTGCGTGAAAAGAAACCTTCTGCAAGGTCTTCTGCCTCATCTTCCGCTCATGCTGAGCCCATTGTAATAAAATGTTTGTTTGGCACATTTGCCAACGACAAAACAGAAATCCTAAAACCGCTAGAATCTGATGCCACTCCATTTTTGATTACAAATAAAGAAAGTTGCGCGCAGAGTCTTCTTCAGCGGTTTCTGTGTGGTTTCCTTCAGTAGTTCTTGATGCAGCGCCTCCAGAGGCGAAGGAGTAACGCGGTTGACAGTGCTGTGTGAATGTGAACCGCACCAGCTGAAAATGTGACAGATACTGCAATTTAAGGGTGTATTCACAGTCCCCAATAGAACCATCTATATACTGGAATCGGCTGCATGAACAGGACATGAACCTTAACATCTATCTAAACCAATTGAGTGGTTCAGATCAGAGAATAAGATGTTAGAATGACCCATTTAGACTTAAACTAATTGAAAATCTATGGCAAGATTAAAAATTTAGGTTTGCAGAAGCACTCGATCCAATTCATACATCAATTTAAAGTGACAAACTGAAAATATTTAAAGTAAGTAAACATTGCTTCAAAGCACTGATTATACATTGGGGTCATAGTTTGCGTCGATGGTTAAGCATCTATAATGTGTCTGTTCTGTATTTTATTTGCAGCAGTTTTACAACAGTTATTACTAATTTAAAAATTAGACACAGATCATCACAAGAAACAGAACAAATTAAATGGTCTTCACAAACAAACGATGACAGCCCTGTAATTACAACATCTTTGGTTCAGTAAAGACTCAAACAGCTTGTTTTGCGGTTTCAAACTGACCTTAGCCAGTTTCCTTCTTAAACTGAGATTGGCCATCTAAATTTAATCTGTAAGCATCTCTGACACGGGTCATGTTATGCTAATTAAGCCTTGAGCAAATTTAAGAACTGCTTTGTGAAAGCATACATCCTTCAGGGACAGTTTTCCAACTGCATGAGGATGGAAAAGAGAGGTATAGTTGAAACAATGAATGAAAAAGAAATCAGTAAGGCTTAAGTACATTTTAAAGAGTACTAACAAAACTTTCCCATAAGTTCTATTGTTTTTTTTATGTGTGTGTGTGAGTGGATGAGTGGCACACATTAAACTTGTTGCGCTATGACTCAGACTTCCCTACAATTACAAGAGGCGATCATACAACCCCATCTGCAATCTAACACAAATCTCCCCACACACTCCTCTCTTTTCTTCCTTACTTCCCCCCTTCTACTCCAAATTCTTTTACATATGGTTTTAGTCTGCATATTAAAAAGCACATGAAACAAGATCTGTGTGGCAACTTTCAAATCATGGCATTTTTCAATGTTTTTGGACAGGAAGTTGTGTAACATTCCAACGCTCCGTGACAATTAAACCTTTGTTTTAACAATAAATTTGGTGTCCCAGTACATTTTTTGCTCTCCTGAAGCTGTAAAGAGAGCACGGCTGGTCAGGGTTGAGAGTGTGTGTGTTTTAATGACAAAGACCCCAGCTCTGTATCTGGAAGTAATCATCTCGTCAAGGCTGCGCTCCACAACCCCCTCCCTATGATGTAATTGGAGTGTTTTTTTTGCATGATGGTTCAGGGAGGCTTTAGGGGATTTTTCTAAAAGTTACTTCTCATTCATTCTGCTTACTTGGTGTTACCAAAAGAAGATAAGAAGAGGTTAAATGAGGAGGTTTGCATTATGTTGTACATTCCTCTGGTGGTTTTTTTTGGTGTTTTTACCCTCCGTCTGTAGTCTGGGGGAGCGAGGTTGGCCCTGATTCAAACACAGCAACGGGGGCCTCTACCCCCCTCCATATATACTGCTGAAACAACAGTCTAACATCAAGCATTGCAGACACCTTTTCCTCCTTTAAACACAATGTGGGAGGGCTCCACTGTGTGGTAAAAGTCTAGCAAAGTCTAACTTGTCTGCAGATTAAAAACACTCAGAAACTGTTGACAGGAGATTTGGTTTAGATAGGGAATTTGAAAACGACGGGTGGACTCTGTCACAAGACGTATGCACGTTTGCAGTAATTCACTCAGGGTCTCTGTGCTGGAATATGATCTAACAGTCACATGATATTGATCAGTGCGAGGTTAGAGGTCAGAACTAGATGTTCAGAGGAACAACATCTCTTATTAGGAGAGATTAAATGTTGATACCTCCTAAAACTCTCTACATATTTTGATAATGCTACTTCTTAGTCCTTTTCTTCCTGCTTATTTTTGTTGTGGTTTATGAGTGATTCCTTGCATAACCAGAGAGGGGCAGCAGCTGTGCCTCCTCCAGGAAAGTAAACACACCCGCTGTCCCCCCTCTCACTCCCCTCTTGGAGAGGAAAATCTCAGCAGAGAGTTGAAGGTGGGAGGGGAAAGGGTCTCCTGTCTGATCCTTTGTAATGGGAAGACTTTCCTCTGCTGCTTCAGAGCCGAGAGGCAGGCAGAAGGAGGACCTGAGCTTCAAAACTTATAAGCGGCCAGCAGAGGATTTTAAACTATGTAACTGGGGCAGAAAACAAAGGTCAGTGTTTAGTTTTTTTTTACCCCGTTCATTATATATAAATTCATTATTTTCTGATAAATCTTTTTGATTGAGACAGTGATGGTCCTGGAAAGTGACAGAGTTGTATCAGATTTCATGTTAGACTGCTCTGCTCTGCACTGTTTATATTAGTGCGAGGTTCACAGCTGCCACCAAATGTGTTTGGAATGTAAAACACTGCAGAAAAAATTAGCTGATTTTGATTATGATATAAATTAGGTACAGGGTTAGGTTTCAGACATTTTTGCAAGAAATGTGCAAAAGGTCACAAAAATGAATTTTGATCCAATTTGATGATTAAAAAATCTTTATGGTTTCTCCTTCATGACCACTGTACTTTACGCAAGAAGAAGATAGCTATATAAAAACATGTGACTAAAAAGTGTTGTGGAAATTTATTGAGATTATATTGCATGCAGTTAAATTATAAACATTTCACAAGTGAATATTTATGTTTATTTAATTGCAAATGAATTTGAAACATTATATAAAAAAAACTCTATTGTGTTTTCTACATACTTAGTCAAAAAATATGACAATGACACAACTCTTCTGTGCCCATAGTACTAAATGCATTAGTTTTTACGTATCAGGTATTTGTTTTGAAAGTTTTAGCTTCACCAACACAACTATTTGTTATTTTGTGTCATTTTTATCTCTGGAAACTGTATATTAATTGGGTACACATCAGATTTTTTATTTTTCTTTTTTTTGTGAAGCATTGACCTGGCGTTACTGATTGTTGGCAATTATCTTTGAGAACCATCCCATAGGTAACAGGAAGAACAGCATGTATAAAATGCTTTCTGCCCTTCCTGCGTTAAGCCAATATTAATTATTTATGGAAGGAACGGACACAACATCACGCCATGTGTGTAAGAAAGCAGTCACAGGATTTTACTATTATTTCATAAAATTAATTGTCCTTAGGTGAGAAATTAGTGCTGTTAGCATAGCATCACAAATACAACAGTGTCCATGTTTATGCCTTAAAGAATGTTAAACCTTATTTTAACACTGAGATTTACACAAGTTTGCCAGATTTCTAAATTCAGCATGCTCCACAACTTTGTTGTAATAGGTCAAGGCTTCCTGTAATTTGGTATAAGTCTCACTGTCTCTTACTTTTTAGTAGCCAGAGTGAGCTAAGGACAAAACTGAGCAGGACATAATTAACACAATTTTCTTTTGAATATCTTCATTTTTTTTTTACCTTCTCCATCTTTGGTTCTCTGATACTGAAACTAACTAACTTTGAGTCTTCTTTCTTTAATAAGAACATTAACAAAAGAGTGTTTCTGTTTAAAGTTGTATCATTCACAATTGATCCAGCTTTGTTGACCAGCTCTTTATTTTAAATGCTAGAAACTAAGTTGCAGTTGTGTATTTATTTGCTGTGTGTCTTACAGATGCACACACAAGTTCCTGTTTTGGTACTTTGAGTGAGGTGGAGAACAGACACAAGGGGAGGAGCACAGTGTATGTTTATTTGATGTATGAACATGGCATATATAAATAAAGATTTTGTGCAGCAAATATTGTTCAAAATCATCTCAGTTGTCTATACTGCCTTCATGTAAATGTTTAGGACACTGTGGTGTAAGGGGAACAGAGAGACATGCTTCATTTCAAGAAAGAGACAAGTGACAAAAGTGACAAGTGATAAAATGACAAGCCTGAACCAAAAAAAACGCATCTGCATTTGCATCTGCATGACAAAGTAAAAGTGATATCCATCCATTTTCTTTACACCCTTGTCCCTAGTGGGGTCGGGAGGTGCTGGTTTCTATCTCCAGCTAACGTTCCGGGCGAGAGGCGGGGTTCACCCTGGACAGGTCGCCAGTCTGTCGCAGGGCAACACAGAGACAGACAGGACAAACAACCATGCACACACACACTCACACCTAGGGACAATTTAGAGTGACCAATTAACCTGACAGTCATGT
>CAEFZY010023269.1:0-28356 GCA_903066815.1 Brachyrhaphis roseni
AGGTCCCGGTTCATTCTTCTTTCTTTTAAAACAGCCCTGTGACTAGACGTCTAATGCCTACAGCATGTAGAGACTGACCTGACTGAGAGCTGACCATCTACTCAGTTATCATCCCACATGGCAGTCAGTTGAGCTGCCCTAAATTAAAGTGTGATCAACCCTAAAACAGACTTACTGTTCAGTTCAGGTCCATATCACAGTCTGGTTTTAAGAATTTTCACTCTAAATTAAGAAACAACAATGTTTATTGGACCATAGAAAATTATCCTTTTTGTCTTTGTATAAAAAATGATGTATCTGAATTTGTAGCGTGGCCAACCTTAAAGTTGGCATCAGATTTGTTTTTTCCAGTTGATATAAAATAAATGTGTATTTCACTGTTTTTTAATGAAATCTAAACTACATTTGGTGCCCAATAGTTAAATATTGAATTGAAATATTAGCTGTGGAGGAGAAATAACAGTCATCCTTACAAATTTTTCAGGTTTGAGTCTGCAATTGCTGCCAAAATTGCATCAACAAAGCATTAAGCAAAACCTTTGAATACTTATTAAATATGATTTATTATTATTATTATTATTATTTGGTTTCTCCTTTTGATACATTTTCAAAACACTCTTTTCCACAATGCCATAATGGGGTGTTTGTGTGTAGAAGTATGAGGAAAGAAATTATTTTAGTTTACGAGCTTATTTGGGATAAGACTGTAGCATAACAAAATGTGGAAAAAGTGAAACAGTGTAAATGCTTTCTGGATGCACTGCAACTCTTAGTTCTTGCCACTTAAATTGCAAAGCATAAAAAGTCATCAGCCAGATCCTTGATCTGCTTTTTAGGTCAATTCTCAGATTTCTTATCTGACTCAAGCTCCAAGTACTCATAAGGTCATGATGTTGGGTGATTTTAACACTCGAAGAAAAAGACAGCCTAGACGTTGCCTTTGATGATATAACATTAGCGTTGCCCAAAACAAACCTACACACTCTAAGTAAAGCAACTGAAATCAAAACTGAACGTTTTCACCCGTTAAAAAAAATACAACTTACATTATGCATCATCATCTCACAGCGAAATACAAGGGTGGCAGCATCATGCTGTGGAGATGCTGCTTTTGAACTTTCCTTTCATTTACTTAAGAATCATGTACTTATTTCTGTCAGGGTATGATATATAGGAATATTCAATATATTATGATATGCATTCCAAAGATTAAAAGTACCTTTTAGAAGGAATTAAGCACAATTTTTAGTATGCACATATTTCTGTATCAAAAATGGTTTTGTATTGGTTTTGTATTGGTTTTGTAATCTTAAATTTTGTGTTATAATCTGCAAGTGTAAAATCATAATTAGCTGAAATACAGGCATTACAACCCAAAAGTGTTCAACACTTTTCCCCTGTCATTTCAAATTCATTTCTGAACATTTCTTTCTATGTATGAATTACTCGGGTTGTTGTCAACAGTTGGTGAAAATTTTATGTCAATAGCACATTTAGAAATATGTTTGCAATGAAAAATGATACGGTCAGCATTTCTTTTACCTGCTGTATTGTTTCACTTAGTGAAATGAGCTACTGAAGTAAATGATCATTTTAATGACATTTGAATGGGTCTAATGTCTCGATAACATACAATGTGTGACATTTAATATGACAATGTAAAAATTTAATGGGGTGTTTATTATTTTACTATTAACTAATAAAATAATATATAAATAAGTGAAAGGATTAAAAGTGTTTGACAGTCGTTACATTTCTGATTGTGAACACAAGCAGTAGAAATCAGATCATTGTACACATCACATGCACCACTGTACAATACATTATCACACAGTCAGATTCTCATATTTTGCAGTTCTGCTAATATTTCACATGAAAAGAGTGATCTCATTTCTGTGAAGTGAAAAATAAAGATGGGAGAGGCGTTCTTGGTTTGATCCAGTTTCTTGCGCATATTTTCCTAGAGCGCTGAGTGACTGTTTGCTGATATGGGCCGACGCTGATAACAGAACCAGAGACGACCTGAGGGATGCAGAGTGGGAGTGCAGCGGCTCGGCTGCTTTCAGGTGCTTCCAGGAATAGCAGAGCCGATAATGGCACCGGCTAGTGAAGTGGCCAATAATGCCTGTTGATGGAAAACACAGTCAGCCAATTACAGCCTTCATATCTAATTAACGGGGTGACGGGGTGTCCTCCTGTCCACCATCTGTCTCAATTTGGAGTCTCTGTCAGGAGCTGTTGCTTCATTACGGGGATGGAGGAGTGGTGGGTTCTGATTGATCTCAGTGTGTCGTAAAGAGACCAACGGGATCAGATATGTGGTGAAGCCTGGCCCCACCACTCACACTGATTATGCAGGCAGTGGATGTGGACCTGGGATTTAATTAGACACTCAGACTCATCCTCTCATCACCCTCAGACACATAAATGCAAACACACATATGGAGGTACGATGTGAGCAGTAGCTGCATTTCCACTGACTGTATAAATTGCGTAAATTGACATTGCGAAAATAAATTCACTTATTAGAAACACGACAATTTAGAAAATAACACTAATTTTTTGATAAAACATTTTGGGGTTAGGATGAGGTGGGTTTTATTGGAAGTATAAAAATCGGTTTACTTCACAAAACTGCAAAGGAAACACTTTTTTCACATCACACAGGTCACATCATCAATATTTTACTACTGGCAAAAACCACAAAGAAGAAGGCAACAGGAAATAGTTGGAGCATGTTTTTTAAATGACTTATTGCTTCAAGTAACTAATTCACGTGTAATTTTAATCACGTTTCTTACTTAATGGAAACACCGCAATTGCGAAATGTAGATTTTGGGCCACTCCAGAACATCAACCTTGTTGTCTTCAAGCCATTTCTGTGTAGCTTAATTTGAGATAAAGCTATTTCTACTGAGGAACATTCCACCCCACATCATCACACTGTCTCCACCAAAGCGTGTTTGGCATTAGCAGAGAGGATTTGGAAAGTTTTCATACTGCTGTTCAAACCACCAGTGCATTTTGCTATGTGGCACCATTTTCGCCAAAACAAACAGACTTTCCAAGCAAACAGTCAAAACAAGAAACTAATCGACCAAACACACATTCCTTCATTTGTGTTACTAGGTTCAGTTACACCCCGTTAAAGATTTCCCTTCTAAAACAAATACATGGAAACATACTTTGGTCCTCACTAAGTGTTAATCCAAGGGAAACATTTTCTTTTTAATTGAACATTTAACTAAACATAAATCAGATGCACTCAGTCTTGATATTGTAATATTTGACTCCTCGATCACACAAACATTCTGCAAATCTATGAAGACCGTTCAGTTGACCTCACACATCCTTGTTTCCAAAACATTCATTTTCCTCAGATGAAGTCATTCATTTGATTATTCCAATATCTGATTATGTTTTAAAAATAAAAATCTCTCTCCAGTTTTCAAGTGCTGTGTTGTTTTTCTACCTTTTGGGACGGTGGCCTAGAAGTTCAAATTTAGTTAGAAAATACCCAGATAGATTTTCTTTGAAGGTTTAGGGAAATGTTAGCCAAACCTGAATGTTTCCTTTGAAAGACCTGTGTAGGAAATTTCTGTTGTTTCATTGTTGCTGTCAGCCTCTTGATTCACTTCAGTTGAACTGAATTCAAACTCAAACATCCATTATTGATGTCAATAAAGCCTCAGTGGCCAGTTAGTCTCATGTTTTCATCAGATATGGAGAAATGATTCACATGACTCTTGCTATCCCAAATTGATATGATTTGAACTTTCTTTTCCTTCTGAACAAAACATTCATATCTAAGCCTTTGTAATATCTCTGTCTGTACACTATTTGTCTGAAAGATGAAATTGGGTAAAGGTGCATTCACACCAGCTCCATCTAGTTCACTTTAATCGAACTTCAGACCAGTTTATCTGGGAAGGTGTGACTCAAACTCTGGTCCGTTTACAGACCTCCGTTTGGGTTCAGTTGAAGTGAACTCTGGTGCAGTTCGAATGTATATGTGAATGTCAAGGGGACTGGAGACCGCTCCAAAAGTAGGAAGCGCACTACAGAGCAGGGGATTCTGGGTAAATACAACTAAACCAAATGCTCAAGTCTTGTGCCAGCAGGAGAAATGGTTCATAGTCTTTTACCAAAGACAAAAGAGAAATCCTACAACCGATATAAATGTTTTAGTTTACATTTCATAAAGAAGGAAGTTGCGTTCAGTGTCTTCTTCAGAGGTTTTCATGTCGTTTCCTTCAGTGGCTACTGCAGCGCCCCCATCAGTGAGGGCTGAACAGGTGCACAAATGGTTTGCAAGGTGGAAAAAAAAAACTCAGCAGCTGAACATTTTTGTTTAACAGCCTTGTATTCCTAATACAAATACATAGTATACAAACACAGTATTTGTATTAGAAATTGTTTAACACAAAGTCCAAGGAGCACAGCAGACAGGTCAGGGCAAATGTGGAGAATATTAAAACAATCTCTCCTGCTTTGAACATTTCGTGGAGAACTGTTCAATCCACTATCTGAAAACTGGAAGACTGTGGCAAAACCTACTAATTCATGGTTGACGAGTATTAGCCGCTTAGAAAACAAAGAGACTTTTAACACGATTAACCTCCTGGTAGTTCTGGAGGACCTGCAGACATTCAGTGCTTGGCTGAAGGAACCACTTTTATTAAAGAATGGTGTCGAGAGACCCATTAGAGACAGGCCTTACACAGGACGACCCGAACTCCAGATGTATCCATGTTCCAACACACCTGAATTAAATGACTTCTTGCCAGGAAACTGCAGTACTTGATAAGATGCTGAGAAGGCAAGTCAGCTGTTTTTATCATGTTCTTGAAACAGACATGCATCTAAAAGCTGGAAGACATAGACTACCAGCTGTCAGTGTGTGCTAATGTGCCTAAATCCACTTGAAAGTGTGAGGCAATACTTGGAAAATCGTCATTCACAGACACTCTCTATCCAGTCTGACTGAGCTTCAGACATGTTTCAAGGAAGAGTGGACAAGTAATGCAGCTTCTGCATGTGCAAAGCAGGTAGAGACATACCCCAAGACACACATACACACACACGCACACACCTACCCAATAGAACACTGCAGCTCAGAAAAACAACCTTCATTAACTGAAACTTACAGGAAGTAAAATGCAGGTGAATATTCTAAACCAGAGCTGTGACATGCATCAGCCTCTCTGTCCTATTGTAGTTCTTCTTCTACTGTTTATAGTTATTGGTCAAGTAGGCTCTGTGACTGAATAACAAGTTTAAATGCACAATACAGCTGGATAGTAGATCAATAACAATATATATCGCAATCAATATCAACAGTTATGTTATGCAATATTCAGTATGTAGAATATTCACTGAACTCTGATCCAGAACTGCAGAGCATTCTGGGAGATGTAGGCAGAGGAAAGGCTTGAGCTGCTCAACCTCTCACACCCCAATAAGCAAGGTGGGCAGCATCAGCTAATCCACTCACTCTTTGGTTACCTAGCAACAAGCTACTGATTAACATGTGGAGCAGCAGTTCCATGTTTTGCCTCGTAACTGCTTAGAAATAAAAAGAAAGAGAAAGTTGTGGCTAAAACAGGAAAGGGCATGCCACTAGTTTGGCTGTATTTCCACTAGTTAAAATAAAAAAACAAATCAATATTAATAATTATCGATACAGACTGATATGAGATGCTTATATCATGATAAGTTTTTCAGCTGTATCGTCAAGCCCTAATGCAACGGTGACACAGACGTTCAAAGGGGGACAGAGGCTCCATCCTTCACTGGTCTGATGAAAGAAGCTTTTGTCTCAACTTTCCAGCCAGCAGTTCTAGTAACAAACTGTTTGACCGGGACAATGCTAATGCAGTTTTTAGGCTGAAGTTACCACTAAATTTAAAAGGACTGGCGTGTTACGAAAACGCTTGAGCAGAAATGACATTGGCCTGTTTGTCAGTGAGCCCCAGGAAGTGTTAGGTGACAGGAACTTACCCTCACACTGCTTCCCGTCTCCAGTGTAGCCCGGCTTGCAGATGCAGTTGTAAGAGTTGGGCGTGTTCTGGCAGAGGGCATCGATGTGGCAGTCGTCTGAACCTTCTGCACACTCGTCTGCATCTGTACAAGCAGCAAACATCAATACCTCATTAGAGCCGAGTCACTGAGAATTCAATGTTTTACTATGACTAATGGCACTCTGCTCCGACGGGCCGGAGCGGCATCTGCACCGAAATGAGAAGCTCCAGAGGGCAGCAGCGTGGTCGGAGGGGCAGCTGGTAAAATATTTTTTGCAGAAACTTGCAGAAGTTTTTACCTGACGGCTTACAGGACAGCACCCAGCTGGTACTGGAGATGTGGCTCAGCTTAATTATGGATTAAAGTGGAAAAACAAAACATTCAGGTTTGTAAAACCATTGTTTTCATTAAGCCCACATTTCTGTTTTTCAAAATAGTTTTTTTTATTATTGATTTATCTAATGTAATATTACTCATCATTATTTAGTTAGTTATTGTCAATATTATTGTTACTTAATATCATTTAAATGTTTATATGAGCTGTAACTGGAAAAATTTACAATTACGGTAACAGAAATAAAGGATTCCTCACATCCATCTGGAAGTTATTAATCTGTATAATGTGGTGCAGTAATTGACAAAATTCCTAAATTAAATTGTTTTTTTAAATATTCTAATTTATTGAATGGGTCTGTATATTGGTTTGTCTGCTTCTAGGATTCCAACATTCTTTAGGTTTCCTGTGCCGCTTATTTCTCAAGTAAAGAAAAGAAAAAAATAAATATATTTTGACCCTCTAACTCCGTTGATGCATTGAATCAGAGATGATGAGTTTTCTTCTATTTAAAAAAAACAACAACACTGAAACCATTTTTCATTTCAGTTTATTCATCATGGTACCTGAACCTTTGAGAATTTCATATAATATTGGTGAAGCTTAATAAATGAATTTGGAGGCAAATCAAAATGAAAAGGATTTTATTCAGCAATATTTGCTTTGTGAAAGTAATGGATAATTTTGAAGATGTTTTTTTAAACCACTTCCAAACTGTTTTTAACTGAAGGTGTCCAGTCAGCCATTACTCTTGTTGCATGTCCACACAGCTCTGAACCATTCCTCAGTGATTCCCAGCACACGTCGTCTGGTCATGGCTCTATGTATCTTGACATGAAGGTCATGAAATGTCATGAAGCTGCGAGGAGAGCTGCCAGCCCGGTGAGGGCGCCACAAGTTTCCACCTTGGCAAAAGGTCAGTATGGCCCTCTTCTTTCAAATTCTCTGCTAGCCTGTACATGTTGGTGTTTTTGGTACAGTTGGAGTCAGATCTGCTGCCAGCATCGTAATGATCTCCCCACTGAATTTTTTGTCATGTCAGGGAACTCTTGTGTTTTGTGATATTTCATATGCCAAGTGCATATGATAGGAATAGGAAGAGTCATGATTTTTATTAACATTACATGGTCAGAACTAAACTGCCTAGGCCAAAACATATCTACATTTAAGCAGTAAGTCAGTCATAAATAAGGATATGGTTAAATTCCACGTGCAAAATACATTATGCACTTATCGACTGATTATTATTTCAAAACTTTCAGTTTCTCTTTAAAAACAAACTGTAACAATTCACTGAATGATTCAAGAACCTCATTTTCCTCAAGGAAGATTATCTGGATTGAGATTTCAATAAATGATGTTACTATTTAACAAACTGTGTTCCGGTCAGATGATTATTTGTGTTGCGCAATGCTCTCACTTCCACCAATCAGCAGGAGATTAACATCAAGTGCTTTTAGCAGCTATGAACAAAACGAAGCGCCGCAAATAAAGAGACACAAAGTGTCTAACCTATGAGATCACTTTAAATTTGAAAAACATTTTAAATTAAATAGAAAAGACAACGCAACTCAGGAATGTGCTGCAAAACAGAATTGGAGTTTCACAATAAAATGTCCTGAAACACTTCAGCAGGAAACATCAACTACAGGCATCCAACCTGTTCATGACTGACAACAGGTAACGCTTTTTTTTTTTTCCTCTTCCATAACACTCCAACTTTTTTCTGTGATCTTAGTGCAGAATCTGGCCAACGTTACACGTAGGCTACTGATGATAAAAAAGAGAAATGAGGTGAAAAGAAAGTAGGTTATAAATATTTATTTTATGAAAAAGCTTATTCATGCTTCAAACTTGGAACTGAAAGGCTCAATAAAAGTTTGAGCTGTTTCATTTTTTAAAAAGTTATTGTGAAATGTTTTATTTATTATCTCTTTTTGCAAAAAAAAACTTTTTCACACTTCAAACTTGGGACGGAAAGTGATCTGAATGGTACTGAATTGTGAGCAGAGCTGCAACTAACAATTAATTTTTGTAATCAGTTATTCAGGTAAAACATTTGGCACATTCTGCAGATATTTCATTTAATCATTTAAGCTTTTTTATATGCAATATTAGAAACACATTAAAAGATACAAATAAACCAGCAACTCAATTCCCTTTTGCCTAAAATGCAATAATTTTGCATTCTTCTAGTGAATTTGAACCCAGTGAAGCTAAAACTGTAACACTTGAGGAGTTTTGTGTAAAACATTTTTACAGATAAATGTGTTTTTATCAGAAATGCAAAATGTATATATTTTTTGTACAGTTTTGGCCTGCATATGTTGTTTTTTCAGCCAATGGGCTTTTTTAAAAAAAATTCTGTATAGTACAGTTAATGATCAGTCGATTAATTTAGTTGAGAACTATTTCAATATTTTATTCATCAAGATTAATCAAATGAATCGTTTCAGCCTGAAATTTTACCAATTTTTCTTATTAAATAAACAAATTGAATCGATTTTACTAGCACGTTCTCTTTCACTAGCTTAAGTAGGTACTGCAGAGCGGCTCAGTTTTTTATTTGATTAACTGATTAATCATTGGAATAAATGATAGATTACTCGCTTATTAAAATAATCATTTAGAACTGCCCTCAAACAAAACTGATCATCAGATTCACCACTAACTAGAAAAACTCAAACTAGCATCAGTGGCAAAATAGAAATTCCATTTTCCTCAGGTTCTGAAATAAAAGCAGAAGAGCCTGCTGAGCATTTCTTGGGGGGAAAAAAAAAAAAAAAGATTACAGCACTTTAAAAAGAAATTTTTTAACACCAAGTCAGCTGGGTCTTCCAGCCTCAATATGAACTGATTTGCAACTTTGACTGATTCTTATTCTCTGTCTTCTTTCCCATGAGTGTTCACTAAGGCCCAGACTATTCTGCAAGATCTGGCAGCTGAGGACATGGCAAACAGGCAGCTTTAGGGCTCCTCCATTGATCAGGTTATTGATAGAGGAGCTGGTCTCATCTGGTCTTAAATCTAGCGATGGAAGGACGCTTCATTACAAACGCAAATCACATATAGACGTTTTGGTTCGTGCTGTCCAGTGAGTCAGTCTGTAAACCTTTCCTCCAAACGTCTGACCCTTACAAGTATGTAATAATAATAGAAAAACAATAAGTGAGTGAGAAAAGGGACGTGTGACATGGAAGAACCAAACAGCAACAAGTCTCCTGTGTGTTTAGGGGTTGTGGACATCAACCCCCCCCATCCCCCCTTTCTGCCCCCTTCTTGCCCCCCTCCCAGTCAGCCTGCTGTGGTGGCAGATTGTCTCCATAACGACTCTCCACCCAGAACAATGTGGTTCTCCTGCTGCAGGGTCGATATTGGGCCCCTGCTGCCTGCTTCTCCTGGGACTTATGACAGCACCAGTTCCAACCCACTGCTTCCTACCACTTCCAAAACCAACATTTACACACACATATACACACTGATTTGATTTGTATATCAATTATTATTGACACTGGCTTGACTCCGGTTCACTTTTTGTAACCCAGTTTGTGTCTAACCCTAAACATGTATATAACACTTACCTTAAAAGCAGTTTAAGTCACACTTTATTCATATCCTGGTAAAAAAAAAAAAACTAACTTGATCTATGCTGCTTGCTTCACACAGAGGGTCTGGACTCTCAGTTTTTGAGCAACGATTGCTTCGTTAGCCAATTAGAGAATGTTAGCCAATCTCTAACATTTGGCCGTGACGTGTGTAACACACCAGTTTGACTCTACACAGTTTACCACAAGTTGCCTCCGCTGTAAACAACCTGAACTCCACTACGAAGAGACAAGGACCAAGCCAAACCAGTTGATGTTAATTCAATATTTGGAACTGTGACCAACTCAGACTGAATGACTTTGTTCACTTTCTCCACTGCCATCACTAAAACTACAGATGGACTATAACTCTAAAGCAGAGCAGAAAATCTGCGACAGACTGGCGACCTGTCCAGGGTGACCCCACCTCTCGCCCGGGACGTTAGCTGGAGATAGACACCAGAACCCCTCCCGACCCAGCTAGGGACAAGGGTGTTAGAAAATGGATGGATGGATGGATGGATGGATGGATGGATGGATGGATGGATGGATGGATGGATGGATGGATGGATGGATGGATGTCTCCTTCTGTTCGCTGATTGGCCCACTGGAAAAATTGACTGAAGAAATCAAGCTCAATAGCAGAAATCCCAGACAACGTACTGAAGGGAGATGAGAATCAAGTGGAAGTGCATCAGAAGGCACTGGGATGTAAACCCAAAACCTTCTTGTTGTTAATTAAAAGAGAAATATGTTCATGTTTTGATTGGTTTGAACTCGTGAAGTTCCCACTTTACTCATTTCTGCTGATTGTGTCTGGAATCACATTTTATGCAACAATAAAGAGTTAAATGACTCTTTCCTTCCCTTCTGTACCTGGTCTATATTGAAAAGCTTCACATTTAGACTTCACTGCCCCTCAGCAGAAAAATCAGATAAACAAATCTGCTGCCACAATTAATTTACAATTTATTAAAACAAATTGACGTAAAGTGACAAGTACAAAACATGCTATGAAATGGCCACATTTCTTTTTTTTTGCTCTTCTTATAAACCATGTCCCCCCTCCCCTTTTTCCATGACCAAGTTAATTACAACGACATATTTCATGTCACCGTGGATTTTAATGGTGTTGAGATGAGACCCACATCTTATATGACAGAAAGCTAACTCTGCCCATGATGAAACATGGTGATGGGAGCATCATGCTGTGGGGAAGCTGGCCAGAGCTTACAGGCTGAAAAGGGTTTTTTTATATATATAATTTTATTCATTTAGTTATTTACTTATTTATTTTACTTTTACATGTTAAACAATAAACTAAAGATGGAATATTTTCAGCCTGAATTTTGTAGAAAGAATATTTTGTAATTCATGCAGGATCTAATATGTAAAAAGGATCCCACACTTATTAAAATACATTTCAATACTATTCTTAATTTGTCATTCTTAAGTCATTCTGAGGGCCTCAAATGGCCCCCTGCTACTTGAGGCTTCTCATTTAGATCAAATCAGATTGCAATTAGGTTAGGCAAATAACAAACAACCAAAATAATAACAATAAAAATTAGGATCATATCTGCTGGGTGCTTAAATCCCATCCTGCCCAGGGCCCCAGAGAGGTTCGGCCCGGCTCTGGAAGCGGTAACATAGAAAAACAGGAATGAAAGCAGTGCAGCGCTTAACCCCGGGATCAAGCTGCGGTTTCCGATTGGAGCTGGAACTGCAGGGGCGCAGCAAGCAACTTCAGGGAAGTCGGAGAATCGGAGCTGAAATTTGATCAAAACCTGAGCATTTAGTCGCCCTTTTTTTTGTGTCACGCGGCCAAATTATTTACAAAATATGCTCCATGTCACCGCTCGGTTTTATCCATCCTGAACCTCAGAACCAACACAGAACGTCAACATGATATCCCAGCACGTAATAACGGAAAGTGTCACCAGATCTATCAGGACTTTGGGATTGTTTTTTTGTTTGTTTGTTTTTTTAGAAGTTTATCTTATTAGAGTATGTCTCGCAGTTTGACACTCATATATTCCCATCGTTTCCTCCTTTAAAGGAAAGAAGAAGAAGAAAAAAGAAACCGGTAAAAAGGGAAGAAGCGCCGAAAAGCAGAAAGTCTTTAGCGGGGATCCGAGACGGAGTGATACGGGAGAGGAGAAAGGGGAGCTTCTTACCTGCGAGTCCGACATTCCCCATCACCCTGCAAGTATTTATGAGGAGGATAAACAAACAAACGTCCCGGGGAAAACAGGCGCTCTGCATGCTGACAGGCGATGTGAGGATCCTGCGGGGCTTTTGACGGCTTTCAGACCTGGACTGGCCGCTGCTGTGGGTGCGACTGTGGAAGTTTGCGCGTGCGTGTGTGTGGATGTGGTGTGAATGCGTATGCGTGGATGTGGTGTGAATGCGTATGCAAGCGCGCGCGCGTGAATATGTGTGTGTGTGTGTGTCTGTGATAGAGGAGGAGGACCGGTTTTTTTTTTCTCCTTTTTTTTAAAGTGGACTGGCAGCATATGGGGGTGGGAGCGAGGTGGGGATGAGGTTGGAGGGGAGAGAGAGAGAGAGAGAGAATGAAGCTCTTTGATTGGCTTGTTCGTGCCGGTAGGAGAGAGAAGATGGCTGAGCGGTGAGGAGCGCAGTCATGACAAGGAGGTGGGGGATGTAAAAAAAAAAAAAAAAAGAAAGAAAGATGGATAGAATAAAGTCAAATCTAAAGCATGTATAAGTAAAATTATTAATTAATAATATTATTACTTGTAGAATCACCTTTCGCTAAATGCAGCTGCAAGCCTTTCAGAGTGACACTGAAATGTAACTTTTCATCCTTAATACATCAACCCAGAGAACACCCCATGAAAGGTGGTGGCAGCACTATGCTACGAACACAACAAAAATCTCCAAGAGTATCAAATAATTGAGTTCAAGTTTGGTTTGTGATTTTGAGCTAAAGATGACCAAATGTAGCCAATTGAAAAACAACAACAAAAGGTTTTCAAATAATCAACAAGCCATAGTATACAGGTATATCTATATATTTATATGCAGTAGAAAATATTGTCAAGTTCCAACTTGTTTTCTTATAAATTGTTGCGACGTCCCCAAGAACCTGCTGCCCTGGGCAGAGAGCCATAGTGCCAACAACAAAATAAATATTTTGCTAAAATGTGCCTAGCGCTGCCATTTATTTGTTTTTTAATTTTTTTTACAAAAGATATGAGATTTGTGTCAGAACGTATTTCAGGTCTTATCTACTCTCTGGATATTTTTTATTAAATAGTATTTTTCCCTGTTTAAAAAAACGCATCATGACCAGAAAAGAACCAGGATGTCTCCATGACAGTTAGCAGGCAATAACAGCTCAAGCATAAGAGGCTCAGTATAATCGAGAGCAGAACATTCTGACTCTGAGCATTTTCCTAAAACAACAGTGGGACGTTATTTACTATTTCCTCCCAGTTATGAACCTTTTCAAAAAAAATATCAAAGGTTTAACAGGGTTTGAAGAGATCTTTCCACACTGACAACGATTCTCAGTGTCAGGTATGCACTGCTGCGTCGTCTTTTTCCCGAAATCTCATTTAGCCGAGTACAAAAAGCCAAAAGAAATAAGGAAAAGGCTTGAATTTATGAGTTATAGGAAATACTGGTTTCTCGCTTCTGATTATGATTGATCAAGACTCAGACTCCAGTATTTCTGTGACTACCTCTGCATCCCACCAGGATTTCTTTCTCCTCCATGGTTCTGCTTTTTCCCCTGCTTCACTGGTAAATTCAAAGTGTTGCTTGATCAAAACGTCCTTCCTAATGTGATTCTTCAATACAGCCTAAAATGTACTGGAAGTCAGCTGTCACTCCTGAAAGCATCTTAAAAGTGACTTTATTATATTATACAGAAGAAACATGCATGATGAAACGCTCCACACCTACATTTATCATCTCCAGGTTTACATAAAGATATGGGTTTGAACCAGAAACCTTTATTTAAACGCCCACTCCTCCTGAAAACATGACATTTTTAGCCTTTTTTTTTTCTGTCTCTGTCATGGCTGTTCCTGACCAACTTCTGACCTCACTAACAAAGGTTAGAAAACTGCTGGTCAACTTTGTGAAACTTGGCGCCCCCTGCTGGAAAGAGGTAGAACGGCGCTGTCATTTTGTTTAGTTTCTGTTTTTCTACAAACCCATAAAGTAATTTATAAAAGCCCATATATAATCACTAAATGAAACAGATTATATGGAGTAATTGGACACAGATGGATGGATGAAAGTATTTATTTCCATTACTTATAATCATTTTCACTTACAGCTAATAAAAACATGATATTTAAAATTAGGATGTTATATCAGACCAATAAAAAAAACAATTTTTAAAAACAGAAATGTGGGGTTAAGGAATATTAATTTTCATACCTGGTTAATTTTCAAAAGATACTCTAAGAGACCCATTGGGTTATATATGTTGTAAATTGCTGAATATGACTATATATTCATGAACAAGGCATAAATTGCTGAACCTGACACCTGAAGTGTCAGGTTCAGATCATGAAGTCAATGTTGTGCACCGATTTCCTTACAGGTGTATTGAGCAGAATTTTATCAGGGGAAAATACAAATCAAAGAAATTGTTTAAAGATTTAAAGTTAAAATATTAACAGGATATTATTAGTACTAGTCCAAAGCTGCAAATGACAGTCAATAATGATAAAAGCCGAGGTCCAAAAAGGTTTCTGGCTCCTAAATTACAGGGGCCTGCAGAGTATGAAGTGGGACATACACAAACTGAAACAGAATAAAAGGTAAGAAGATTTTAATTTTGTCTTTTATCTGAATCTACCCATTGCTTCCTCCCTGACCTGTTCCCTCGTCTCTGTTTGCTTATTAATATTCTCTAACAATCATGCTGAGAATAAATGACGCACAACTGAACTCTGTTTACTCATTAGGTAACCTCTAAAGGCGATTGGTTGCAGTTTATTTGAGGTTATCGGACTAAAATGGGGCTTCATACAAATGCAAACCCTACTTTTCAGGATTTTATTTGTAGAAAAAAAACATTATTGTTATGGCAACAGATCCAATATCTGTGTCATTCCCTAGACACTGGAAGTAAAGGACGCGTAAAACCATGAAGTTCACAAAAAAAAATCTTTATCTATAAAAAATGCAAAAACAAAAATGACAGCCAGCTTTACAATTCCTTCTTTCCAAAAATGCACAGTTTACACGGTCAAAAACTGTATTACTCCGTGTCCAGATAATCCGTGTCTAAAAACTATCGGTCAGTTCTTTTTCTAATACAACATAAGATTCAACAGGAAGTAAGCCTTTCAAAATAAAAATAAATTTCACAATAAAAATTGCCTGAACAAATAGTCTTCTTCTATCATAAAATAAAAAAACAAACCATAATACAAATAACTTAAACATTCCTTATTTATGGCTCTAACAATTATTATTGTAGATTTTGCTGCAGAAGGAATTAACAGCAGGATACAACCACAAATTAATTCAGTCTGACCTGGAATGTCACCTATACTCTACTCTGCCAGGCTTCAGTAATGAAGTTTAACGTGTTTATGGTGTGTCTGGTTGTTTTGATGTGTTGCAAGAGGCTCGAGTAAAAACACAACAGTTTCATGGTCCCCCCTCAACCATCCCAACACTGACTGGTTCCTTCATTTTTAGGCCAAGTGAAATGAAAAATAAGAGAACATCCTTTTCCTGAACACTGGAAATGAATATGATTCGAATCAACAATGAGAAAGAAAACACTGCCATCCACTGGATTGCATTTGGAAATACAATCCAGTAGATGGCAGTTCAATCAATGAGAGGTTTCAAAGTAATGCGTTCAAAACTGTAGGAAACTTGGGTATTTCTGACTTGTTAACCCTTTGTATGCCTTTGGACATCAAAGCAATGGTACCACTTACGGTATTCATTTCGTTAATTTCATTCTTTTTGGTGTTCATTCATTCTAAGCCTCTTGTACCTTACATTTGATGGTTGTTGACTGGATTCTTTAAAACACAATTTGGCCCTTGTGGTTTTTGTGGATTTACGACAGCTTTTGATTTAGAAACATGGGAGGCAGACTGATAATGCCTGGACTTCAATGTTCTGAATTTAGTAAGAGGAAAAATACCACAAGCATCACCTTAAAGCAAAAATAGAAAAACTATTGTCAGACATTGTGTACTTTAAAAACTTCAAAAACTACTGCTAAAAACGATTTAAAACAGCATCACACGTTTATTACAATTGCAACAATAAAACCAGATGATAGTGACAAACTAAAAAAAATAATTAAAACAAGACTGTGAAACAAGTTAACGTTAGAGAAGATGTAAATTATTGTCATTTGTAAAAGTTTGCGGGCTTAAAAACGTCGGAGTTCAAGTCGACACTCTACATTACGAGGTATATTTGAACTCAGCACGATATCTCAGCAACTGTCATGGCGTCTCCCTTGAAGGGGGCTTGGTACCAGAGACAGTAGCCTCTGTCAGCGCTTACGTTTCGCTCTCCTACTGTGAAGTAAAGCCTTTCTGAGGAGGTTTATTGGAGCGGCTGGTTACCATGGGGACCGTCCATGCGAAGGTAAACCGCTGTAGCTCTGTGAGTGAGAGTGGACATACGTATAGTGGCTTGACCTCTCTGCTCTGCTGTGGCCAGAGGGCTGAAGGCTGCACCGCGGCACCACACCTTTAGCTAAACTATCGAGTTTAAGAAAACCAACAGGGAAGTCAATTTATGTCGCTTAATCTGTCCGAAGTTTTAAAGCCGCGTTCACTGCTGCAACGTGTATATAGTGATGCATTCACGGACTGTAAGACATTAAAAATGCAGAGCCCTTTCCGTCCTTCTTATAGCTATTGTTCATTTACTGAGAAAAACAATCATGGTCTCATTACTAAAGAAACAAACTAAATTTGAAATTTATAGTCTTGTTTTATCGTAAAATATCTAATATATCAGAGTTAACTTATTTTACTTACCTGAACGTCTCATATTGCCACAGTATTCTGTAACCTTCAGTGATCACTGGATATTAAACACTCCTCTCGGCGCCCCGCCCAATTCTGTCTTCTTCATCTGCTGCCCCATAAATGAGTACTAGAGATCAATTTATTTCAAAAAGTCAATGTCATTTTGAAATAAAATACAAAGCACTCCTCAAAGAGTGGAGAATTTCTGTAGGTCTGTTAATATGGATTAACAGACCTACACACAACCAATAAAATTGCCTTACAGCCAATAAAACCCCCTAAAGAGTCGTTGCAAATTTCTTATGTTGTCTTAACACAAGAAATTTGACAGTTGTAACTTGTTTCCACAATTATCGCTGCTCTTCGCCCTGCTTCCTACAATATTTTTCCTTTCAGTAAATTTTCCATTAAACCCAATGAACAACTAGTTCCTTAGCAATGGCCTTTTGTGGATCATGACTGTTTAACAACAGTCAAGCCGGCCATGTTACCTGTGATTGTAAGCCATAAATCTCTAAATTAGCAGAAATTTAGACATAAAATAGCTTTGTGTTTAAATGATCTGTTTAAAGCTTGTCTTTTAAATTACTATTAACATCTCAATCATCTTCTAATTCACTGAGATCAGCCGATATATATACACCCATACAGTTAAAACCCAGCCCTAACACTAGCCACCAGACTCCACGGTGCAGACTAGTCCATTAGTCATTTCTACAGAAAACATACTGATCTGTGTTTTAAGTCGCCTGGTCTCGGTGCAGAGTCTGGATCCACTCCCGATGCATGGCCGCGATTTGGGCGTCAACCCCGATGACCTGATGGAGCCTCCAGAGCAGGAGCAGGAGTCCAAGCAGGAAATCCTGGAAAACAAAGATGTAAGTAGTGGTGTTTAGTTCTACTTTATGTAAAATATGTTGAATTGTAGTTCCAACAGCGGTTCAGTTAGGTTTCATTTAAATTGAATTACTATTCTGTAGCTGGAAATCATTCAACAATTTACTTGGGAAATAGTCTTTCCAACTTTCAGAGTGGCCAGTGCTTTCCCGTAGTCGGAATTCTCCAGACGCTGACTTTTTAAAATGTATTTTTCATACCATGGCTTTACTGCTGCAGACACCTTCTTTAGTTATGTGATTAATTCAAACATAAAAAAGTTCTTTGGGTGACAAGATACAAAATATGTGAAATAGTGAATGAGATCAATAGACTGCATTTTTATTCCAAGGGGAAATTTAATGTTCTCATAAATCCTAACATCCAAATCTCTTCTGGACGGTGATGCTGTGGACAGGAAGGATCTCCAGTACCAGTCAGTCTTGCAACAAATCTGAAGAAGCCTCTGACTCAAGACTGCTGCTGTGTGAAAGTTTCATGACTGTTATGATATGCTAATATGATACATTTTTTAAAATCTCTACTGGTCTGGCAGTATGGTTAGAAAGCCTGATAGAGCGATGTAAGGGTCTGGGATTTGATCCTTACCCCATACGTAGCATATAGCTGTGTTTCATCCGTGTTGGACATTTTTTGCCAACATTGTGGTAGTACTAACATTTAAAAGCACCATCATTTATTTTTAAAGGGATATGTTATCGTCCCTTTAACTGGCAACTCTGGAAAAGCAAACCTGGATGGAAAACCCCCACTGCCTCTTCAGAGTAGACTGGGATTATCTCAACATAGAACAGGAAAATGAAGCAAGCATCCTTTAAGCAACATGGACATCAGAACATTGATTCAAACTGTTTTTCAGTTTATTCGTAAAGAATTCAGGTTTTGTTGAAAATGTAATTGCACTCAAGCCAAAATACTCTGTTTCAGAATTGTGCCTTTATTATGTTGTGATTGTATCTGTTGGAATATCCGGAAGGAGAATCCGGAGTACAAGATAAACCACTGTTTAGACCAACTCAGCTTTGTGGCTACCTCTCTGAAAGCATCTACTGACCCTATACATCGCAGTCAGAAAACATGTCCAATAGATAAATCCTGTTTGGTCACACAGGTGGTCGTCCAGCATGTGAACATCCAGGGGTTGGGGAGAACCAAGGAGGATCTGCTTGGCTACGAGATCTCCGATGTATTCCATGCCAAGAACCTCATTGACGTATGCATTAGTTGCCTGACTGTGCTGCATATTAAGGTATTCTAACAGCAATGTGAAGTGTGTGGCGTTCTGTAAGTGTGCCGGTCTTTTTCAGGTGATGAAGAGAGCTCACATTGCCAGACTGAGGCTTCTCCGCCTCGGAGTGTTCAAAGAGGTGGAGGTTCTCATCGACACATCGGAGGGTAACTGTTCATACTTAAAGGCGCACGCTGGTCCGATATGACCACACGGCTTAGCTGAAACGTCTTTGCGATTGGCTCTCCCTCAGGTAGAGACGCTCTGCCCAACGGTTTGGACATCACCTTTGAAGTGACGGAGGTCAAGAGGCTAACAGGAAGCTACAACACTATGGTTGGCAACAACGAAGGAAGCATGGTGAGACACACACCACTTACTTCACACAACTGTTAAGGTACATACAGGCGGCCTGGATGAGAACTGAATGTGATGTGGCTGCAATGTAGCTCACCACCATCAGTGTGAATGGATGGGTGACTGAAGCGATTTGGGGTCCTTTGGACTGGAAAAACTGCTATACAAGTACAGGTCATGTATCCTCTACCGTGTACTTCAGGTTCTGGGGCTGAAGCTGCCCAACGTATTCGGCCGAGCTGAGAAAGTCACCTTCCAGTTCTCCTACGGGACAAAGGAGACTTCCTACGGCCTGTCGTTCTTCAAACCACAACCTGGATACTTTGAACGCAAGTACGTGGCATCATTGTTCTCCTTTAGGTTCCTTTAGACGTTTATACCTGCTGGGTTCTCGGATGTTATGTGGTTTTAAAAGTTGATACTCCTTTTACTTTGGTTTGTGGTCTTTTTCAAAGGTGCAGTTTTTCTCATATTAAGTGTCCTTTATTTCAGCTTCACTCTGAACTTATATAAAGTCACGGGTCAGTTTCCGTGGAGCTCCTTAAAAGAGACTGACAGAGGCCTGTCTACAGAATTAAATGTAAGACGTTTTGGGGTTTTTTAAGTCTGAACCCTGTAGATTTAAGCTCTGATGTGCCTGTATGCCTCGTCTTTGCAGTTTCCTCTCGGCGTGACCAGCCACACACTGAAGTGGGAGGGAGTGTGGAGAGAGCTGGGCTGCCTGGCACGCAGCGCCTCCTTCGCAGTGCGAGAGGAAAGCGGCCACTCGTTGAAATCTGCCCTTTCGGTAACGCCAGAAAACTCTGTTTCTTTTAAACAATAATGTATAAAAGTGAAGGGTTATCTTAAGTTTTAAGCAGCTTTGTGTTCAGTTAAATCCCTGTTGGTTTTATTGCAGCACTCTATGTCCATCGACTCGAGAAATTCTGCTATCTTTCCAAACAGAGGTGCCTTGCTTCGCATCAACCAGGTCTGTATGTAAAAAGTGTGTTGCCATGTATGTTGGTATATTAAAAATCATATGTTATTTGGGTGTAAACATGAGTAAGAAGAGATTTTGAGGAACATCATGTCTTTTAAGTGAGTAATATTTATTGCCTTTGATGCACTCCTGTTTTGAACAGTGAGTGTGTATTGGGATCAGGAGTGTATTCTGTCAGAATACACAACGTCTGCTGTGACTTGACCGTCTGGGAACTAAATATCAGTGCTCTGAGTTCTTTTGACGTGATCAAAGCTGAATTGATCAAAAAGTAGGTTAGGCTGTAAGTTTTAGTTTCCAGCATCTGACGTGTGGAGGTGAGTGAGTCTTTATCACTTCAGACAGCATAGCAGAGCTAACTAATGTTATTTGGTCACAATATTAAAGGTACAGTTGCATTAGTCCTGTATCAATTAGACATATGATGTGCATTGCTTATGGTGTAGATTCTTTTTTTACATTTACAAGCTGTTTGTGGTAGCTAACTTTGATCTAGTTATTTATGCTACAGTGTCATTCATAGATGGGCAAGAGAGCAAGATTTTCCCATGGTATTGTGTCTTCCTACAGCACTGAAACTAAAATGGGGGGAGCTGATGGGTAGCCTACCATATATAGCTCTAAAACCTAAAGAACAATAAAGGAGAAAATCAGGAAATGGACACATAACAAAATATAATGGTTAATTTAAAAGTGTGGATTCTGAAGCTAACAGATTCCCAAAATGAAAATATTCTGTTATGTGTTCCGCTACATGTTGAGGAGATTTAAGAGAAAAGAAAAGCAGGACTTTTAAGTTAATTAATTTACTAATAATTTGCTGATAATTGGTCAGTTTTAGCATCAATCATCAAATCATGGCGTATTTCCCTCCTTTTCCATTTTCACACTTCCAATTTTAAGCTAGCTTCTTTTCCAGTTGCTATTGAGATTTTTCTTAGCAGTTAGCTTACACCTGCTTTTCGTTTAAGCTTTACCTTCTGAAAAATTTGACTTTTTCAGCTCATGGATGGATTTGTGTTCTTGCAAAGGGAATTCTCAGAGCTGTTGGTTTTAATTTGTGAAACAAAACCACTCATACAATCCGGGAAATGGCAACATCCAGAAATTTAAGCTAGCTAGGATTTTATTAGACTTAATCTTTAAATGTTTGTACCAAATGAGGTTTCTTTATTATCGAAGAAGTTTGAAATGTTTTTTTCCCAAAAACCAGAGGAAAAGCCACTGTTATCTTTAGAGTTTCTTAAAGGTAGATGGAAAATACTCCCTGTAATAAAAATGTTGTCTTTAAAGTTCCTTTGGTTTGTCTCGCTAACATGACCAGCATGGTTCTAATTCTGTCTGTTGGTGTTTTTGCCCGGCAGGAGCTGGCTGGATACACCGGGGGAGACGCCAGATTTTTGAAAGAGGATTTTGAGCTTCAGCTAAACCGAAAGCTTTTCTGGGATTCTGTATGAAGAAAATTACTAATTTTTCAACTTTACGTCATAACTTTGACTTATTGGTATAATTTGACATTTTTGCTTTGTCAAGCTAACCACTAGAGGGCAACAAAGCTTTGTTCTTTATTCCTGAATGTGTTTTTCAGGAGAATTAAAAATAACTACAATTTGTGTCCTGTCAGGTTTTGTCTGCCTCTCTGTGGGGGGGAATGCTTTATCCCATTGGAGGACAGCCGTCCTGCATAGCAGACAGGTATACCAGTTGTTAAAACCTAATTAAATCGAAATTTGAGAGCAGTCTGAATTATTTTTGTTTTCAGATTATTCAGTTAGTAATCAGACTTGTTTGTTTTGCTTGCTGAATATATGCAGCTGTTCAAGCTGACATGTTTTATGAAAACATTGTGGCCTGCCGGGTTTTGTCCAGGTTCTACCTTGGCGGTCCCACCAGTGTCCGGGGCTTTGGGATGTACAGCATCGGGCCACAGAGTGAAGGTAAACCGAACAGGGCCTGATATGACTGGTGGAGTTTAGGTTTAAGCAGAATGCTGATGTGTTGTGTTTGTGCGCTTTGGATTTCAGGTGACTATCTGGGCGGGGAGGCGTACTGGGCAGGTGGTGTGCACCTCTACACCCCTCTACCATTCAGGCCTGGCAAGGGAGGCTTCGGCGACCTTTTCAGAACGCATTTTTTTCTCAACGCAGGCAACTTGTGCAACCTTAACTACGGTGGGTGGAAAGATGACGGACTCAGCTTCTGCTTTGCTCAGATAATGAAGTTGTTCCAAGTCTTTTGTGTCTGTTTCTTATCTTTCATGTCTGCTGGGCTTCTAATCTCAACAATGAACTCCATCTGACTAGAGAGAGACTCACTTTACCATTGTTACCCTGACACCTTTCACATTTTGTCTCCATCTGTTACTGCTATATTAGGCTATTGATCAATACAGTTGGCAGCTTTGTCAATATATTTAAGTTCCAGCAGAGCTGTCATTTCACCGTCGATCAGCCATGTCTCAGTTAGGAAGACTGCTGAACAATCCCACTAAGTCACATCTGCACGTGTACAGACACCAATAGTCACCTCACTGTTGCCAACTTTGCAACTTTGTTGCCATATTTGACAACTTTTCAGTCAAAAAAAATCGGAATCAATCAAAATCGGAATTGGTAGTCAGCCAGAAACCTGATCGGTGCACCGCTAGAGCAGACTAAATTATTTTTCTTCCACTTCACAATTCTGAACCTTAGTGCAAGGCGGAGAGGCTGGACTCTCTCTAGAGTACATGTGTGAGGAAGGTTTGCCTGTGCTGTGCGGTGACATAGTCTCTGTGTCCCGTGCAGGCGAAGGCCCCCAGGCTCACCTCCAGAGGCTGGCCGAGTGTATCCGCTGGTCGTACGGGGCTGGCATCGTGCTGCGGCTCGGGAACATCGCCCGGCTGGAGCTGAACTACTGTGTACCCATGGGAGTTCAGAGTGGAGACAGGTGGGAGAATGACCCGAGCAGTAGCTGCTCCTGTTGTCCTGTTTCTGCTGAAACATCACAGAACATTTCTCCTCTCTCTCTCCTAGGATATGTGACGGCGTCCAGTTCGGAGCAGGAATTCGCTTCCTGTGATTTCTCGTTGCATCCGCCCCTCACCTCCACCCCCAACCCCGCCTGTCTTGCAGAGTTTGATGTGAATAGAGAGAGCGTCTTTGTCATATTGCACCTGTAACTTTTTTGGGAATGTAAAAACAGTAGCATGGGCTCACGCTGCGGAAAAATAAGCCACGCCCCCTCTGCCCCATGGTTTTCTGTGTCCACAAGCGGCTTCTGAAAACTACCAGCACCATGCGACGTCATCTCAGCTGAGTTAAAAGTAAAACGGGGGACATGAATCATGTTGTGTTTCGCTTGGTAATTTGCACCTCTGGTATTTTGTGTTCCGTTTGGTGAGATAAAAGTTTCTGACAAATATTAAATAGATTGTTGGCAGGTTGCCTCGTTGGTTTCTTACTTGGGACTACAGTCTGGTTCACTCATCCTGTTGACCAGCTGCAGGAGAACCTGGAGAAAATCAGCTCTGATTTCTTCACAACAACAATGTAGGTCAGACACTGAAGATGAGAGTTGGAATGTCACCATAGCAACATTCACCAGCAGTTTTTTTACCCCCACTTCTCTTTTTGATGTTAATTAATAAATCCTAGTTGCTCCCTTGAATTACTTCTGCTGTCTTCAGTTTACTGGTAGAAGAGTCTGAATTTGGGGTGAACGTCATCTGGATATACAACAACCTGATCTTCCCTGTTGGTTAACAAGGAACGACAGAGGCACTGATGCAAACAATTTGAACCGATAGCCAACATTTTAATTGCTGTTATGGATGATAATTTACTAATTTTTTTCCATCTTTATTTATAGATTTTGACATGCAGGCTCAACAGATATAAATGGTATTAAAAAAAATACGAGTCAGCGCAATTCAAGCCATCGATTTAAAAACAACAGCTTGTAACGAATTCTTATCTCAAGGTCTGAACCGAACAGAAATGGGACAAAACACACGACAAAATCAAAATGCCTTTCATTTACTGTGGTGTAATTGTCTGCAAGGAATTAAAGTAGTTGATTAAAGGTTGCCATATCTGAAAAAACTTGTCAACTTTCCCTCTGAGCCTAAAATTGTTTTTTTTTTTTTTTCCAGTTTTAAGAAAGGCTTGACTTACTTCAATCAGAGTGAGGAGCTTTTCAAGATGGTCAAATTCTGATGTAAAGGCAATAACATCTAATATGGCTTAAAATAAATTTGACATAATTTAAACTCCTTGTAATTTGTCCTCTGTCTCTTTAAGAAACTCCTGCTCTTTCTGAAGCTCCGCCTTCAGAAAGTCATTACAATATGGTTCCTCTATTAACCATTTAACAACGTTTTACCAGCGTTTCAGTGAGAATTATCTCCTATAATGAGCTCAGTGGATGTACAGTTCTACCAGCTGTTTGCTAATTGCTGCTGGCTAGTCTGAAGGGTCTGAGCAGGGAGGGATGCTCTGAGAGGCAGATGTTTCTACTGATGTTCTTTTGTCTATCCGTCTTTTAAAAATGACCTTAACCTCAAACTGATTGGATGGAAAGTTGCTCTGATGAGCCATTTTCAAGTCTTGGCACAAATTCTGATTTGGGTTTAGTTCTGGACTTTGACTGGGCCATTCTCTCACATGATTATGCGTTGACCTAATCGGTTCCATTTTCGCTCTGCCAGTTCCATCGTCCATCTATCCATCAAATCTGACCATCTTTCCAAGTCCCAGCTTTATACAAGCATCCCCATCCCCAAATCAGAATTTTATTCATCTGAAAGGTATAAAGCCTCCATGTTCCACTAATGAAACTTGCTGAGGGAAAATGAGGGGAACATTATGATATTTAGTGAGGCATTGTTAGATGCCTCACTAAATAGTTGAGTCTCCACTGTAGAAATTTTACAAGTGTTTTTATCAGCTCATAGGCCAAGGAGTTCAATCAGTTAAGCAAATCAATAACTGATAAGGTCTGCAGGCCGGAGCTGATTTAATTTCTCCTTCAGTTGAAGAAGTGAATGATTATGCAGACGGGGTTCTGCCTTGCTGCCAGGTGTCAGCTGATCGTTCAAACCTTTGCTCCTCAGAAACCTGTGCAGGGCAGTCGAATTCGAACGGTGCCAGATGTGATTTTGTTTCGTTTGTTTTGTGTGGGAGTTCTGGCAGGTGAGCGGTCCAAAAGCCTGAGAGCCCGGTCTGTACAGTACAAAATGGAAAAGGCAAACACTGAATGGTCCATTACAAACTTCTTCTGTTTTTACTTCTTTTTTTTTGTCTCAGATCATAAAAACAAAATGTTAACTTCAAGGATAACCTGAGTAAATACAAGCAGCAGTTTTCAAATGAGGATGCTTATTAAAAGAAAACAGTTTTCCAGGCCAATGTAATCTGAAGTGCAGAATCACACATTCAAATACTTGATTCATCCCTAAGGAGTATTAAATGTAATAACTTATATTATCATTGTGGATGGCGAACAGGAAGTTGATTTTTGAACAAATCTGAAGAAGCCTCTGACTGAACACTGTTGCTGTGTAACCGTCTCTGACCGTCATGACATGCTAACAGCTGAATTTCCAGGCAGCAGAGAGACAATATTCCACAGTAAGATATTCCTGGATGATTCCATCGATTGTTGATAAGAACTGCTAATCCACCTCCTTTGCTTTTGCCGCTCCTCTTTAAACCTGTGGCCCAATGCTGTACATCCCATAGTAAAAAATCCAGGCAGAGCGACGTTGGAGTCAGAATTGGTTTGAACTTCCTCTCTGCTCTGCATCCATGAAGCATTTCCAACTCGTCTGCCATCTGGGGTCACAGTTCACATATTATTTGAGCTTTTGTAATGCAAATCAGTTAGTTGTAAAAAAAAAAAAAAAAAAAAAAAAAATTACTTGTTGCCATGGTTACATATCATTTCAACTGTCCAAAAGTAAAAATGTCAGAGTGGAAATCCTCCCTTTGGACAGCATCCAAAACCAGAGAGAATAACTGCCTCAACCAAAAACATGATAAACCAAAAGTGAACTCTGATGACATAAAACAAACAGCATTTTAGGAAAGGAACATCCCAGTCAAACATGGTGGTTGTGGTGTGATGCTGTGGGTTTTGTTTCTGTTCTGTCAAATGGATTCTGATCTCTGGCAGAAAATCTAGACGAAGACTTTCCGCTTTCTGAGTGGCCTAGTTAAAGCTCTGATTTAATCTGACTGCTGTATTTACTCGGATAAAGAGCAGAGCAGCATGAGTCTCACTGGAGAGGAGCATCCCCGCTATTGAACGCACAGCGTGATCGCGCACGTACAGTACGTGCCGTGTCGTGTCGCTCCGTGGCCGTGGCGGGTATAAACCGGCTGCGTCAAGCCCACACCACCACGACAGACAGTAACTGCCTCCAACCAACCCGCTCTGCGCTCGCATCACACACAGACATGCGCGCGCGCGCACCCCGACCAACACACACACACACACACACACACACCCACACACATAAAGAGGTGGCGGCGGCGCTCAGAGCTCCAGAGCGGGCTGGAACGGATCCCTCATATTCCCAGCTTTCATACTTCCATCTATTTTTATATGCACTACTTCCGCCATCATGTTGTGGACTGCAATTCAAGTCTTAAGGAAATTCTCCACCTCCTCCGTGAGTAACACCGACCGTCCAGCTCGAATCCCGGCTGACTGTCACACTGGTGTGTTTTAGCGATGTGAGCAGCTCAGTTAGAGCTGCGGGATGACGGTTCTGCAGCGTGACAGTTTGCCACGTTGTTTCCTTACTGTTTCACGTCGCCGATCTGAAACTGTGCAAGACGGAGGGGAGATGGATGAAACGCGCTCCGCAGTGTAACACACGATTAACGGCTTAGGAACGCGGCTGCAGGCAGGACTGGCGGTTCTCTGTCGCCTCTGCTGCAGCCTCACAGTTTGTACTTTAACCAGTTTGTCAGAAGCCGCCTTGCTGCTGTACGTAGTTGCTTTGAATGCATTATGAAGCGGTGCAGAAACGTCACGCAGCAGCAGAGCGCGTTTGATAAGTCCATGTATGAGAGAGAGCTCGGGAAACCTGACACTGTCCCCACATGTGCAGCTCCAGTCCTGGATGGGGCCCCAGGCGCGCACTTGAACTCTCTGGACTCTTCAGACACAGAGCTGATCTGAGAGCGTCATCAGTGTCGCTTTGGTTGAATGTTCCTGAATTATGGGATAACTTCCAGGCCTTTTACTAATTACTAAGATATTAGTTCACCCAGAGGGAAAAGTCTGCTTGTAAAAATCGGTTCCCACTTACAAGGTGACACCTGCTGCACAGCATAAAAGCACAGATCCTAAACTTTACACAGATGTGTTGATAGTTTCCACAAGTTTGTAAACGTCATTTTTTCCCCTTTTACATTCCAGATGCATGATATGGTTTTTTTGGTCAATATTCGATAATGCTGATATACTAAAACTCATTTGGCCAATAACCGATGCCATTATCGATATTTTTTTTCTTATACCTACTTACTGAAACTATATGGCTTTCTCTATTTTGGAATTAAAATACTGCTTTATCTTTGTCAATTTGTGGATGTGGAAACTATACGCACATCTTTGAAAACTTTACACAAGTGCATGGAGTGTGTGTCCTTAGTTGTGTAAAGCTTCAGTGGCCAAATGTTGTAAAGTTGATGTTGGTGGAAAAGTACTCACAGATTTGTAAACTGTGTGTGGGTGTGTAAATTGTTTGCAGAAATCTGTGGGTTCACACATACATAGACTGTAACCATTGACTTATATACTTTAGATAGACAGGCTGAGTTCCCACAACTTTACATAGGTGTGGAGCACGGTTCCCTCTAAGCTGCGCGCCTGCGCAATTGCGCACAGCTCGCACAGTCTCTGCGCACAATAAAATCTATGCAGCGCATAAAATAAAACCCAGCGTAAACTATACATTGAGCTCAGACATC